>JAQZBX010004191.1:0-61490 GCA_029593785.1 Cabassous unicinctus | reverse complement strand
CCTGTTGAAGCAAGATGGTGGGCAATGTCTGCAAAGGTTCAGCCTTCCTTCTTCCTCTTAATCCATGGTCCCAGCTCCTTCCAATCTCAGCTGTAGGCTGGAAGGCTCATCTCTCTTCCCAGGGCTTTCTCAGCGCTGCAAATTATCAGACAAATGGCTCATCTCTCTTCCCGGGGCCTCTGCCATGTCTATGGAGCTCTCTCTCTTCCTTTGTGTTTTTCTCTTTTATTTACTTATTTTTTTTTAATTAAGTATACATTTATATAGCCCACCAAGTGGGTGGGGACTCAACCCTGCATGTCCTAATGACATGGATGAATCAAAGCCGTAATCTTGATTTAATCAAGTAAACGTAAAGCCTTTGAATTTAAATTAATCAAAGGGTATCATGCCCAGAGGAACAGACCTGTTTAGAAACATATCAATATCTCTTTTTGGAATTCATAAATAATATCAAACTTCCACAAGTGGAAAATGGGATAAGATCTTGGAGCATTATGAATAGTATGTCCTGTAGCTCGAATGTAAGTCTGAAGTTAATGAGAAACTCATAGAAGAATTTTGGTCAAGGAACCAAAATATCTAGATTAATCCTTAAACTGATTGCTTTGACAACAAGGAGTAAGATTAGTTGGGATTGGTTTTGCTGGAGAACTCAGAAAATTTTGAAAGGAGAGAGGCTGTTGTAATCATCCAGGGCGACACTGTCAAATAGAACTTTCTGCGATGATGAAAATGTTCTGTATGTAAGTTGCCTAATACAGTAATAGGCACAGGTGGCTTTTAAGTACTTGAACTGTAGCTAGTGAAACTGAGGAACTAATTTTTTTTTATTTTATTTCATTTTAATTAATTTAAATTTAAATGGCCACCTGTGGCTAATGCTACTTTATTGGATGGCACAAACCTAGAGTAATAAGAACTCAAGATAGAAAGAACATCAAGATAGCTAAAAAAAGAAAGAAAAAAAAAAAAAGCACAAAAAAACATAGAGTGAACAAAATCCAGCCTCTATTTGGATTTTCAAGGTGATGAAGAGGGAGAATTCTAGCTGATAACAAGATTTGGAATCAGAAGGAAACAAAGGATGATCACGTCACTTACAGGAACTGCAGATACAGAAAATGAAAGGGGCTCAGATGTGGTGGTGATGAAGGGAAAGAGGGAATCTCTCTGCCTTTCCTTCTCTCCCTCCTTTTTCAGTAGACAGCTCCTAAACTTGTCAACAGGACATTGGAAATGACAAAAAGATTTAAACAAACCAGGATCCATAGTTTCATGCTTTTCCTATAAAAATATGATATGCTGTTGGAACTTAACCTATATATCAAATCGACAAATACTAACTGGAACTCTTCACTGTCATAAAGAAAAGAAAACTGTCATTAACACCAGAAAAATGAGCAGAATTCCAAAAGTAAGACAGGTTAAGTACCTTGCCTCCTCAACTTAAAAGCAACATCTATCTGTAAGACCTTCTTAGTCAATCTATAACAGTAACTATATTAATAAAAATACAAGTTCAAATGTAATGTAAAAGAACAAAGTTTAAAGAGAGTCACTGTCCCTGCCAAACAAGTACATGTTTTATAAATAAAAGAATGGGATAAATAAAATGTAACTCTAGGCTGATGGATGAGTGATGAAAAGAGTGAAGGAAGGAACTCGGTCTTTGCATGACTGGTCCTTCTCAACTGTAAGATCTCAGCTTAAACTCATCTCCCAATTCTATACACCTTCCTTCCTGTATTTATTTCCAAGATAACTCTGTTGTTTTTATTCACAACATTCATCACATTATTTATTGATTTATTTGTTTAGTGTATGTCTCTCCGTAAACTCAAAGATCCATGAGAATCTGTTTTATTTATTGAGGCTTACCCAGCAAACAGGACAATGTGTGTTATATAGGAGGTTTTCAGTAAATATTTTTTGGATGAATAAGCAAATGAATGAATGAATGTTGAGAATCTTTTACACAAGGGACTGAAGATGAGTGGACTGAGAAGAACATACCACGAAGATCTAAATAATTCTGCAGTATTCAGTGGACAAAATGACTTCTTCATTCATCCAAGTAAGAATGGGTCTTGTGTATTCAGCATGACTAGCTCACAATCTCAGTCTCTGGCACATCGTACAACCCACCAAGGAGAGTTTCCTCTCACCAACAGCCAAGACCCTGGAGATAAGAGTGATTGTTTACCTCAGCAAGGTCAGAGGAGCTCATGGGATATTTATTTATTATAGGACCTTCCTTCCAAGATAATAAGAAACCTAAACTTGCTAGTTATCAAACTCAAAGAACACTGATCAAGAGACTATGAATTAAGCATAGATAAATAGTCCTGATCTAGAATTTCTTGAAAGCATTTTATTCACACCTATGTAAATCTTCTTCTTGGTTCATCAAGACCATAGCCAATCAGATATTACTAGTACAAGGAGAATAAGAGAGAGAGAGACTGTAAGTGTATGTGTATATATCTTGGAATAGTCTCTTCTGATCTTCTGAAAATACAAACTCCAAATCCATTATTTTGTCCTAAGCCTTTAACAGCTTCAAATTTGTAGCAGCAATATTTCCCTTTACATATATAAGAAAGTGAGAAAGAAAAAAGCAGCCCTCGACATCCTGGAGCTGGTATGACCTCACAGGTAGGCTACTGTGGTCTCCTCTTAGAAATAAAATGTCTCACAGAACATCAAAATCAGACAAGATCACCCTGAGACCACGATAAAGTCAGACAAAAATAAGGACACTGTGCACTACACTAAACACAAAATATGCCCTCCCTCATTAAAGGAGTGACTGCTTGTTTTAGTTTGCCAAAGGGCTGTTGATGCAAAGTCCCAGAAATCTGTTGGCTTTTATAAAGGGGATTTATTTGGGGTAAAAACTTCCAAGTTCCAAGGCCATAAAAAGTCCAAACCAAGGCACCATCAGAGGTGCTTTCTCACCAAAATCAGCTACTTTTGATCCTGGAGTGTTGCCCGTGGTAAAGCAAGATGGTTACCGATCTCTACATGGTTTCAGCCTCCCCTCCGGACTCACCATCTCCTCTTGAGTTGCTCCATGGGCACAGCCTCTTGGGGCTTCATGCTTAAGGTATCGTCTCTCTCTTACATGGCAAGATCAAACATGATGGCTTTCTTTTCCAGTGTCTCTCTGTCTTTCTGTGTGTGTCCATTAATATCAGATCCAGCAAGGAGGCAAAGACTCAACCTGAGTCATGCCACATTGATATAGTCCAATGAAAAGTCCTAATGTGATATTATCAAGTAATTTAATCAAAGACCCCTCAAATGAGTTTAATGCAATCAAAAGGTGTCACACCCAGAGGAATAGATTAGTTTATAAACATAATTTTTCTCTTTTGGGGATTCATAAAATAATGTCAAACTGTCACACAGCTACTTCTTTCTTAATTACTTTATCCATGCTTTAGTCTTCCCTCCCTACAAAGAAAATTTACTAAAATATTGAATTATAGAAATTTTCTCCATTTTCTAACAGCACCCAATCCAGGTCAAGTTCCCCCTTCCTTAGACCCTCCCCAAAATTACCTAACCAGAGTCCAAGTCCTATAAGTCCTTTCTAATATTGTGACAACCAGTGTTTCCTCCTGATGTGAGTTCTCCTTCATGGCAATGAGTAATAAGCCCAACTTGCTCAATTATAGGTCTATTCTTGGTGGTCTTTGGATGAAGGGCATAGGAAAAAAAAAAAAAAAAAAAAGATTCAACAGCTACAGGAAACTCATAGCTTATTTTCAACTTGTAGTTGACTAAATCCATTCTGCTCAACTTAAGAGAGAAATTTTGCCCCACTCCTATTTAATACAGTTCTTTGGCCTTTTGATGGCTCCATTTCAAAGTAAAAGGAAATGCATGTTTCTATGTGTTGAATGGGCTGGATCACAGTGATGCATTATTTGGTTTTGAAACCACCAAACCATCAAATGTTCCAGTAGTTCTTTAAAAATTGACAGCACCTATCTGGGAGCCATTCCCTCCTAGTGGATCATTGCTAGGAATGTGAAAATCTGCTAATATTTCGAGTTTCTGTTAAGTGCCTCATGACTCTTATTTAACAAAATAGCTAAAATCAGGTTGTATTTAAGAGTTTAAAATGAAACAGTTAAAATCCATACTTTTTAATACTCAACTTATTGAATATCTCTTAAACCAATTGAAGAGAGTTTTAATTTCTATATAAAGCCTAATTTTACAAAAGTCATTGCTATATAAAAAATTTTTAAGATATGTTAGAAAAAAAATGTTTAGATCTAGGTAAAGTGTTCAGAAATTATAGCCTGCAGGTCAAGCCCAGTCCATGCCTGTTTTTGTAACATTTTAATGGAACACAGTCATGCCCATTCATTTATGAACTGCATATGGCCACTTCCCATGCCAATTCCCATGTGAACTATATATGGCTGCCTTTGGGCTACAATAGCGGAGTTAAATAGTTGAGACAATGACCGTCTGGCATGCAAAGCCTAAAACATTTACTATCTGGCCCTTTACATAAAAAGCTTGGTGATCCCACATCCAGACTAACAACTGAAAAATAGATTCTCAAAGACCTACTTAAATATTTTTTAAAAATATAAAATCAAGCTTTGATTACTTTTTTTCTGTACCATCTTTCAGGGTCTAACATCTCTCAACTTCTGATTTTGTACTAATAACATACACATTAAGACACAAAATTATTATTAGCTCATATAACTCTACCAAGACCTAAAGAATATTAGTGCCATCCTTAGAAAATGGCTTTTCTGGTTGGATTGAGTTTGGCTAACTGAAAAAGAGAAGAGACTGGTGCTTACTTGTTTCATGCCACCTGTTCCATGCTTTTAGCAAATCCTTTCCCAACCTGCTGCCTTTATTTTTGTTTATTAAACAACATACTTCAATCTAGTTCTTAAAAACAGGCATGGTTTCTTTCAGATCCACAAAAAAAATATGCTAAAGTCTTCTATTTTTAAAATCCTGTTATGAGTTTCAGCATGGCATTTTACGTGACATTATAGACCAAACTCTTGCCCTGAGTTTGCTGAGTTGAATACACTGATTTCTCACTCAGCAATATGTGAGAAAGAAGCAAATGTCAAACACAGGCTGTGATATCAAACAGAGGTAGTAATGTTAGCCAACACCTCTACAAAATGTTTATTCCCCAAAGAGAATACAAAAGGAAGAAAATTCCTGAGGGCTAAACTTCTCCAAGGGGCATTATAATACTAAAAATCAGTGATGTATATGCAGTACTGATACTGATCATGCTGTTTTCAGGTCTATTTCCTTAGGACAATTTTAGGACTGTAAGCTTCCCTGAGAATTTCAGGATGGCCATGGGTCCTGCACCTTGATGTTCCTCATTCCAAACTCAAGGCTAAAAAAGTAAAGGCAGCCTTTTACTTCCCCCCTTGGATAAGCGAAACTCTGTCATACTAAAGGTCAGAAAGGAAATAAAAGGTTCTTTTTTTTTTTAATGGTAACTGTTTTGGTTTTTTTTTTTAATAATTTTTTTTTTTTTTAAGATATTTAGATTACATAAAGGTTACACAAAAAAATTATCAGGGCCACTGTCCTGGAAAGTGGAACGTTTGGTGAGAGAAGGATAAGTAACAATGCTATTTCCTTTCCCCATTTTTCCCTTCATGTTACTCATGTGATACTATATCAGAAGGCATTTAAAGCCAAAGGCCTTAGGGGAAAGGGGTCCAAAATAGACTGCCCCAGCTATTCAGGGAGATGAATAAAATGGTATAATCAAGCCTATCCAAGATTCCACCCATGCTGCCAGAGCAGACATGTGCTGGGTGCCAGAAATCTGCCAGTTGTCCCTTTGTGTCTACACTCCACCCTTCTCCGGGGCCTCCTCTGTTCCAAGAGCCTAATTATATATATTACATCAAAGGGTTCCCACCATCTGGCTTCCTGTTGGGTTTGGCCAATGGGGAGTCCCAGGCTGGTTCTACGCTTGAACATGAGGTCAAAACTCCTCTCAAGGCAACTATCTCTACGTGACTCCTTCCTTCCAGGTATAGTAATTTCCTCCCCCCTCCACCCTATAGACCTAGGAGTGTTAAAATCTCCACTATTACTAGTCCCTGAGTACTTACACTCTCCCTTTTAGTTTACCTACACCCGTCCCACACCTTGGCAGAGAGTAATTGTCATGAAATCCTTCTTGAATTATCCTAACCTGAGTGGACCATCTTGGACATAGACTAATACATTGAGCTGAAGTCCTAGGTAATAAAGGATATACATTTGCCTGAAGTGTGCTTAATCATATATTCCTTAGGAAACAAGCAAATTGTCAGCAATGTGTATCTTGATAAAGAAGGGAAATAGGGAAATCCCCCCATTCTTATGAGCAACTGATAAGAAAATACATTTAGAATTTATTGAATCTTGTTCTCTCTGCCCCCTGAATCATTCTGTAGAAGGAACTTGGATGCTGAGGAAAATAGTTCATTCTTTAAAGAACCAAGAAAGCTGCTACTGTAATGGCCATAGTGAGAAGAAATCGGCTAATGCAAGAATTAGGCATGAGAAGATCTCTATTGCTCCACTATCTTGAAAGAGGTGCCACAGCTAGCAATGTTTAGCTTTTCTCTGCTCTTAGAAAGAGCCTTCCAGTAGTCTGAAACTCCTCTGATCACCAAGAAGTCAAAGAACCATCTTAATTCTATATCAAGATCTAAGAACAGACTGGACTGGACCGAGCATCAGAGTACACCTACTTTGGAACCTGTAGAACTGTGGCCAGCTGAAATCAGGACCGAAACTGTCAGAGAATTATAATTCCAGACATTTGATAGCTCAGAGTTGGAGGAATATTTAGTTCAGGTTCTCTAAACCAACCTGTGTGCAAGGTACCTTTCATAGCACCTCTTTGAAAGAGTTTAACAGGAAAACCAACTGTGGCTATAAATTCAGGGACAGAAAAGCATGCTTTTCCCAGAGAGAGCTTTCCATTCCCTGTCAACTAATTGCTAAAGAAAAAATTCTATTATATATTGTAGCCTCTGATGTCACAAATAGAGTTTGCATCTAATGCTATCTCTTCTTCTTCTTCCATATGATTACCTTCAAAATTCCCTCTTCATCACCTCTACAAACCAATACATGCACACACACACACACACATGCATCACACATATACATGCACGCTTTTTCTCTCCTCGGAGTAAAAATCCTTAATTCTTTCACCTATTTCTCGCATAGTATTTTTCTCGATTTTTTTCTGTATCCTTGACCCTGTCCTTTAGGTACTTTCTGGTTTATCACTGTCCCCACTAAAGCAGCTAATCCTACCACTATTTTTTATTCAGCTACTGTAGCTATTTTGGGAGTGGGTTGAAATGAAAATGAGCTGAATTCTATTATCCTTCATATTATCTATCTGTCCAGGTTCAATCTATCTATTAACCATCACTCTTGGAATATAGTTGTTCAATTAGAGAGAATATAAAATCCAAGAATGGAGAGTCTATTTTCATTATTTCATTTACACATCCACAAATGTTTTAAGCCACCTGAACTCAGAGCAGAGAGGGAGATAAAGCTACCAGCAACATGGAAACAATACCCGGACCTCCATAGGAATGCTTGGTTGTAAAGGTAAAGGAGTATGAGCCTCACCTGCCCCTCCACACACATTTTATTTCCCATTCCAACTATCGCTCAGAGACACCTTATCTGAACCTCCCCCACTTCCCATACCAAAGAGACCTGGATTTATTAAAACATCTGCATATTGCTTTTCTATAAAAAGTCTTTTAAAATATTTCATATTTCTAACTGATTCCAAGGAGACCTGGGTTTTTACAGATGTAAGAATTATTGAAATGCTGCATAGAAAAGTGTCAAAGACTGTGTATCTGGTGGTTTGCATGTTACAGGTTCAGCTTGCTCTCACAAAAGCCGGAAAGGTTTCATGAGAGCAAGAGCAAAACCCCAGAGAGGTTGCAAAAAAGCCCCTTGAAAGGTCTGCCACTGTGTTGTGATGGAGCATATTACCAGCTAGGTTTTCAGCTAGCTTCGTAAGGATGAAGAAAGTTAAAGTGAATACCATTTTTTTAAATCTCAGGGATGGGGAAAAAGCTCCATGCTAGAAATAGAGACAACTTTTTTAAGGTGAAGCCTCCACCTACAATTCTCACTTTTTATCAGCTGTGCCTTCTGGCGACAGAGAGGCCAGCAACGACTTTTAAAATATAGGTGATAATCTGTGCATTTACCTGGGGTTTAGAATATTACAGGAAGAATCTGACAGAGAGCTTATTATTCTACATAAAACAATTATATAATGAGCTAATTATATCCTTGGTGGAATTCTTGATCACAATGCTAGAACTATTTGTAATTATCAAAATATACTTTACCTGTTCTAAAAAAGGGTTGAAGCATTTTATAAAAAGTTTTTTTCTTACACAGTAAGATTTGGATTTTGCTGTTGTTGAAGAAACAGAAATTAGAGGAAAGGTAAAATGAGGGTCGCATCAGTAATTCAAACAAAGCAAGTTAGGTGTTTTAAAGGTGAATTACAAATTTAACTCTGGGCTTCTTGATGGGAGAAGCCAAAGCAGGAAAGCAATTAGTTCACAGGTGGATTCCAAACAAGCTCAGAGAACTTGGGGTTCTCCCAAAAATATCTCAGGGCTCCAAGGACAGGTAGAGTAGGTGCATCCAGCTGCTATCCCTATTTTAGCCAGAAGTTCTTTATTACCCAGGCATATTTCTTCTTACTTGAAGTCCATATAAAATTGTATTTGAAAACATGGTTCTGAAAAAAATCTCCTATCAGCCACATAAAAGCACACCAGGTACTCAGGAACAGTACAGCTTTCTTGCTACTGAAACTCATGTTGTTCCCAGAGTAGAGGAGCAAACATTATCTTCAAAAACATCCCTACATTTTATGCAGTAAGATTTTGCACATGGCTACTTCTTAGAGCATTCCTTGGTAACCAAATAATGCCAGAGACTGCTTCTGTAAAAACATTCTAAGAAGAGAAAACATAATACGTCCAAGCAGATAACTTTCAGATAATCAGGCTTGAGTGAAAGAGGCAATTTTATAAATCTGAATTTTAGGGAAATATATAGCTAGACTCTATATCTTCCAGCAACCTTCAACTAATATTGTTTCTTATGATTAAAAAGATCAAATTGTTCAAAGCAATATTACCTGGTGAAGGGGTTTTCTAGATTGTTGATCACCAGTTCATCCTTGTGTAGAAGGTAGAGTTCACATTCTCTATTCTAGTCCAAAGTGGGAAACATGCCTGCATCAATGCCCCCTCATCACACCCCAGCCTCACACACCCCAATGATGAACCCTGGGTGCCCCTAGGTAACCCAGGATTTTCTCAGGAAATATTTTTTATCCATGTGCATTGGTCTCTACTTAAATAGAAATTGACCTGCTAATAGAAATAAAAAGAACAGTAATATTTAAATAGAATGGGTCCTTCGTTCTAGTTAATTCATTCTGTAAATTTTAGCCAAGTAAATAACTGACCAGTAAATATAAGTTCTGATAGACTTAGAAGTCAGTAAGGCTTCACGGCTGCTCTACAAAGGAAAGGAAAAGGTACAATCTTAACCAATTTTAGTAGATATTATCCTACAACCTACAGCACAGGAAAACTTTGAAATTATATACAGCTGCATAATAACCTTAGAAACCTAACAGGACCACTGTAATAAAGTAACAGCATAAAATACCACAATATAAATGTAATGATATCTATGAGGTTTGTGAAAATCAGCATAAGGTACTTTTTGCAAATGAAGTAGGAAATGCAGTAGAAATGGGAACCAAATAACATCCTTTCCTCTCTTTTTCCTTGTTGACAGAGCCCCAGTTTTGTCTGTGATATAAGATGGAAGTTGGTAAGCTTTTCCTATAAAGGGCCAAATAATGAGTATCTTTGGCTCTGAAGATGATACGGTCTCTGTTGCTACTACTCGACTCTGATGTTTTAGTGCAAAAGCAGAAGACACAAAAGGCAAATGGCAAATGAGTGGGCATGGCTGGGGGATGAGGTCACCTGGAAAAGGTTTTCTCATTTCCTAGGAAGGAAATATCAGAATAGACCATTTTCTTGTTCTTCTTCTTGTTGCCTGTAGTTGTGATAACTTGAACTGCTGCAGCCATACTGCTAATGGGCTGAGCCTAAAGCCAGCATTCAAAGGAGGAAGAGCCAAGAGACTCTGAAAAGTGGGCCAGAACCCTGACCTACTATGCCCTAAGAAGTCCTATTTCTTGAATTCTTGTTAGTAAGATAATAGATTTCCACATTCATTAAGCCATTATGAGTAGAGGCTAGCCTAAGGCAACCTGGTACAGAATAAAGAGAAGAGAATGAATTTTGACTTTTTTCCACTTATATCACTTCAATAAAACACTGCTCAATAATTTACTTATTCATAATATAGATATCAAAATTAAATATATATATATGAATCTCACTTCTTAGGCTAAGAAGTTTACTTAAAAATTTGAGGGTATTTTCCTATCTCAGATATCCAAAAGTATTATTTTAAATGAAAGAAATAGGAAAAGTAGAAAATTATAGCAAGGCATCTTGATATAAAAATGGTAGATATAAATCAGGACAATGTGCATTATCTCTATTACACACGAAGGCAAATTAATTGCACATCTATGAAATTGGAAGTCAATTTTGATGAAAGTCTCTCTCCTTTTTTCAAGAGAATGTCACTTTATCCAAAATAGCCAAGCATACATACATAAAACATTGGCCAGTTTTTAGGCCTTGGTGTGTTTCTTTGGAAATTGTGCATTGTTAGAATTCCCCATGTGTCTTCTACTGATTTACCGTACTCTGGATATACTAAGCCACTGTAGCCATAGAAGTCTGTACCGATATATGTCCCATCCCATATGCCTACACAATGTGATATTGACATTCCTCCATAAAGAAGAGGCATCTATGTTCCCTTCCACTGAATAGAGAGAATCTTATAACTGCCTCAGCCAACAGAATTCAGGGAAAGTGATGCTACTTGACCCAAGAGTAGGTCATAAAAGTCAACATGACTTCTGCATTTATTTCTCTGTCACTCTCTTAGTTTGCCATGACAACTACCACAAAATGGGTTGTCATAATAACACAAATTTATTGGCTAACAGTTCTGAGGCTAGGAGAAGTACAAAACCAAGGTATTGGCAAGGCGATGCTTTCTCCCCAAAGCCTGTAACATTCTGGTCCTGACTGCTAGTGATCCTTGGGGTTTCTTGGCTCATATCCCTGCCTTGCATCATAAGTCAACGTCCTCCCCTTCCTCTTCTGGTTTCCATTGACTTCTGGACTCTAGCATCCAGTTTCTGGCTCCTGGTTCCTCCCCATAGCTTTCTCTCTCTCAGTTTTAATTTCTTCTGCTTATAAAGGACTCCAGTAATATGGATGAAGGCCCACCCTCATTCAGTTGAGCCACACTTTAACTAAAATAACAACTTCAAGGATCCTATTTATAATGGATTCACACCCAATGGATTTTGGATTAAGATTAAGAACATGTCTAATTTGAGTTATATAATCCAATCTACCAGACTCTTTATATATAAATATTCTTGCCCTTGGATTGGAAGGAAGTAGATGTGTTTCTAAAACATGAAAATAAAATTCAGGTCCCCAGGGATGTTGATGTGAATTTCTTCAAATGCATTACCAAATCCTTGGTGGCCACTCTGCTGGCATCACACATGGAAAAGGGGTGGGTGATGAGGAAGGGGATAAAATCTATAGGAAAGCATTGTGTTGCTGATACTGCCCTGCGACCTCCACCATCATATAGTTCAGCAGCCCCCCACAGCTACTAGAGATCTAGGATTAGTAACAGACCCAAAGCCAAGAGCACAAAAAAACTCAGAGTGAATTTTAAAATAGGCCAAAATTTTAAAATGCATTGGAAGGGAAAGGAACTCTATAGGTCATTAGTCTATCCTCCCATTCAATTGCTGGCAAGGTTTCCCTGATAGCTGGCCATCCCACCTCTGTTTATATACCACCATCAATGGAGGGCTCAAACTTTCATAGGCAGCCTATTCCATTTTTTTTATTTCTCAGTATCTAAAGAAGGTCTCCCTTTTATTGAGCTAAGCTTGTCTTCCTCCAGCTTCCATTCTTTGGTCCTACACAATTTAAACCTGCCTGTATTTCACAAGGCACCCCTTCAATTAGTTGATGACTGTGATAAGATGAGAACAATAAAGGAGCAGAAGGTAGAAATGAGGCTAGGCAAATCAGCGTCTCTCCATGGTCTGGACCAAGTTAAAATAAAAGCATTTCAGTAAGTAACACAGCACCTTAGAGAAACATTGAATTAGCTTGCTGTGTATTTCAGATTGAACCATGTTCCCCATAAAGACAAGTTCACATCTTAGTCTGTGTTTCTGTGGGTATGAACCCATTTGTAAATAAGACATTTGAAAATGTTATAATTAGTAAGATGTGGACTCCTTTGTGAATAGGATCTTTGAAGATCCTATTTAGATGAAGTGAAATTGAATCAGGGTGGGCCAGAACCAATATGGCTGAAGTCCTTTATAAGAAAAGGTAATCAAGGCAGAGAATAACCTTGGTTTTGAACTTGTAGCCTCTCAAACTGTGAGACAATAAATTCCTGCTGTTTAAGCCAACCCATTGTGTGATATTTGTCATAGCAACCCTGGCAAAACAAGATACTGTGTCATTACACAACATCTCTACCTCCTTCAGAGCTTATGGACATTGAGGGACAAGGAGTTTTCAAGGTAAATGATGACTCTTCTCCCTGCCACAATCCTCTGCATGAGTGACTAGGACACGGCTCTTCCAGAAGTACATACATAAATGGCTACTGTGAATTTTCTCACTGTGTGAACTTTCAATGTGCTGTGCCAGGCAAAATGTGGGTAATTTTCTTTGTAACTTTGCTCAAATGTATAAGGTTTTCCTAAAAATTTTTTCATTTGTTTTCTACTTTTAACATGGCCCTTTTTCCTAATATATGTACATTGAATTCCCTCTCCCTAAGCCATTGTTTCTCTTCACAACTGTATTTTTAACTCAGTATGATCCTTTAAGAATCAAAAGTATTTTTCAAAGGAAACCAATACCGATTTGTGGGTGTGGGGATCATTTGTATTGCAGTTGTTTGTACACTAGAATTAACATCATACACTCAATTGGCTTTGCAGTTCAGAATGTGAATTACCTCTCTCTGTTTCATTGTTTTGTTTCTCCAATAAGCCAGTTTTTCATTGTTTAAGCCCCAGAGGTTAAGAACCTTATTTTACAGAAAATTTCAGGATTAAAGCAAAAAGTGATACATTCTTGAAAAAGTAAAACATTACTAATGGTACCCCATTTTTACCCTTCCCCACAGCTAAAATTTATCATAACAAGATTTGAATGGAGGAAAGCCAAGCCAGTGCAAGTCGATTAAGTGCTGAAGGTAAATGGAGAATTTAAGAGTTAAAGAAAAGAAACAAGAAAAAGCATTACATTAAATTTGTCTTTGTTAAAAAAAGTAAAAGAGCAAGGATACAATAATTCACAAAAGTCATGTCCTTGATTTACTCAACCTCTCTGCATTTACTACTTCTCATTAACTTACCAAAGTCAGCATCACTCCTTAGGGGAAAAAACAGAAATTTTGGCATTTCAAGGAATAAATAGAACGTTGCAGAATTATTCACTGAATCATTTTTGGGGCAAATTTAGTGCTGTTTTCATCTCTTTGTATTCTCTCTAAGTCTATGTTTGTCAATGTCAATTCAACCCTCCCTGAAAACAACAGAGCTACAATTAGAGATGTAAAAAGCAGTTTGTGTGTAATTTAAATGCTGCAAACTGGCAATCTTCTCATGAAAACCACAAACAATTACTTCCATTCTCATGCACCAGAGCATCTGGTTCACCACCATTTTTTATCTGCGATTGCATATGAATTGATAGTTAATTTCACAGCTAGAAAAAAAGCTACACTTTTGACAAGGGTGAGTTATTTGCTTTTCAGTCACAGCGCATTGCCATGCTTATGTGGATAATAATTTAAATTACGCAACCAAGTAACCAAATAACATTTCTTTTCTCTACTTAACTCAGGCAGTTTTCCAGGGGTCACCAATATCAGGTGTTTCTGTTTCTCAATATTGGCCTGAGTCTTACTGTATTGAGAATAATCAGCTATGTGAAGCATGGTGAAGATGAAGAGTCTTGAATAATATCAAAAAAGGGAAATTTTGTTTCCCTGTACTTTGCCAGCTTTGATCAAAATTAAAATAGAAAACATTAATGAAAGTAAACCCATCTTTGAATAATCCTAAACACGCCCATTGCACCTTCATTAAAAAAGATTTACAAACTTCTTGAAAGACATGTATTTGCATCTATTTAGCTTATACATGAAGAAATCAAATTTAGCTTATACATAGAGAACATTTGAATAAACAAAACCACAGAGAAAATGAAAGCCTTTGGTACAACATTGATATGCAAGAACCCACTTCAGGTTCACTCAAGAGGAAGTAAGCTTTAATGCAAAGGCATTAGTAATGGACTTTCTATTTTCTTATTAGAATTAACCTTGATCTGGAAGAAAAAACTTTTTCTTCACTGTTGAATACTTATTTCTCTCCATATAATATATTCTCCTAAAACCTTTAGGGAAAAAAATGTGTGGCACTTATATTGGAATTTATTATTTCTGATATGGGCATTGCCAGAAACAAAATAGCTGAGAAACTATTTATTTTTGAAAGAAACAAGTTGTTTCCACTGATCATAATGGTATTATAGGGAATGCTAGAATTTCCTTCCCAGCAGGTATTTTCAAATAAGAGAGATTCTCCCCGCTGAAGAAGAGTTTAGGCCAAATCTGCCAATGGCAGAAAAATGAACTAGATTGCTCCTTAAAATTTATTCCAAACCTATTCATTTATGTCTCTAGCTTCCAATTGCTAGTTCTTAAACTCAGAGCAGTGAGTAGAAATGTGATTTATTAGCATGCTGTAAGCAGACTGATGCAGTCTTACAAATATTTTAATATTTTAGGCTCAAGTTCCATAATTCGAACTCAAAGCCATATTATACCATTGTGCTGTCTCCATCTCTCACTAGCTTGATAGTACGCAGTATGTAAGGAAAATTGATTTACGTACATTCCAAAATATGCCCGATGCAGAACAGTAATTCCTGTCAAGACATAACATCTGCTGGCTGCTTGAACAGTAAAAAAATGAATTAATTAATTAATTAATTAATTAAATTTTAAAATAAAGCAAAGTGTGTTTATCTCTCAACCTGCATAGCTAAAACAGAAGTGTCCCTAGCATTACCTTTGACATTTTGAATCAACATGAACACTTATTAGACTGTGCTGTTGGGATGTTAGTAAAATATAGTCTAGCCCTTGCACTCAAATACCTTAGAGCCTTAAACCTGAATTATGAGAACCTCCCACCCACTGAGCCCTCCTAGGTATCCATAAGCCCTTCCTAATGCCACCCTAGATATGTATTTCCAGTAGAACTTTAGGAACCCACTCAGAAGAATTGACAATCGAAGTTGCATGGGGAGAAACAACAAGAACAAATGTAAAAATAGAGTGAATACAAGTATCCATGGTCCCAAGGGTCAGCAAAGATTATTTTGGGATTGACATGCTCTAGGATCTCTAAGTGCATCAGGCTACAGTTGGAATGCAAACGCCGTCCCCAAATTCTTGCCACTTCTTTAACTTGTGCCAGTTCTAGACCTATCACCGTTTCATAAGGCTCAAGAATTCTAATTAAAAAAAAAAAAAGAATTCTAATTTTACTCCATATCTGCACCTGGAATTCAGTCCACTACAATCGTCATAAGAAATTTGCCAAGAATCTTTAAACAGAAGTGACACTCTTATAATCCTCTAAAGACCTTTTAGGTATCTAAAATTGTCCTAGAACCAAATTTGAGAAATTAATGACCAGAGGCATTCCTCAGGGGCAAATCCAACTGTTTTTATGAGATCCTTTTGTTTCCAGTAATTTCCTGGTGCAAGAGTTGCTGGTGAACAACCAATGGGCACAATCTCAGTGATTTGAAAAATTTACAAAATACATTGTCTGAGTACTAAATGTTATACAGACCCTAAAACATAGCCTTTGTCCTTTAAGACAATGTTTAACTGTAGACAATAAGTTTTCACTAATGTCTTTCAATGTCCATCAGTGTGCACTTGTATAGTCTTTTGACATTATATTCTACCTTGTTATATTGTTATTTGATTATTTGTCTTATTCTTGTTAAGTTTACAATTCATTAATAGTATGGTTGATGTGTTGCTTGTTTTTATAAACCCTGGAGAATCTTTTCTCAGTGACTTGTTCATAATAGTTGCTCAGTAAATACTTGTTGAATTGAATTACCCACTGCCACAGAGACCTTGAGTATAGAAAGGACTATAGTGGGAAAAATTGCCAAACTGCCTTATAAACAGAAATTCTCTTTATATAGATGACAATGTTGAGCGCTTTCTCAATAGGTCTGACACTGGCATTCAACCCTTGTTGAAAGCGAAGTACATTTCCAGCTTTATCACTGGATTCTATCTCATGTGTCTTTTGTTTGTTTTTGGTGTTTTTTTTTCGGGGGAGGTGGTTTTGGTTTTTTGTTTTTTCAAATAAAAGTCCTCCTTATACCTTCTTGTTGGTTTTTGAACTCAGAAACAGTTCAGGGAATATCTTGCTGGGATACAGTTTTCACCTATTTTACAGATAAAATCGATCAGTTTCAAGAGGACTTCAGTAGTCGATGGGATCAGTGTGAAAGCCCACAGTGGGAGATGCAGTATTTTTGTTTTCTGCTTTCTATACACTCTGACCTGCTAAAGTTTTTAGTTGGGTTCTATAATAACACTCAGTCCCTCTTTGGAAAAAGCGGTAGCCTTCCTAAAGAATAGCAAGATGTGGTTTCAATTATGGTAGTGAATATTGACAGTCATGAAAGAAGTAAAATTACCAGAATTATTTACAAATACACATTTGATATTTCAGCATAGGTCCTGAAAGCAAAATAATTAACCATAAACAAGCTCCAAATAACACCAGGCATATGGCAGTGGAGATTGAATTAGAGAGTTTGCAGTGAAGACGGTGACACTGTCAATGAAGAAGCTGTTTGTATTGGGTTGAAATTCTATGCTGGCTTTTTTTTTTTTTAAACATTATATAATCACCTTTGTACTCCTCCCAGGTTAGACAGATAGAAGAAGGCGGAGCAGAATCCGGAAGATTAGGACCTCAATAAGAAGTAACTATTTAGGCAAAATCCCTTTAACAGTTGGTCATCTCCATGACAATGCATTACAGAACATCACTCATCCAGCTAAATCCCAAAACACATACACATATACACATACACACACACATTTTTTTTCACTCATCTTCAAAAATGACCTAGTAACAGTGATTATTCTCCAAGCAAGGAAATGTGAGTTAAAAGCAATAGAAAATTTGCTCTGATCTCATAAAAGAATGATTTTTTCAATTTGCATCCACAAACACATTTTTTCAGTTACACTCACTCATTGGCTCCCCAGAAGTAGAAGAAAATATCTGAAAGGTCCCTTCCAATTCTAAATGTCCCATTTCTGAGTGGTGGATACCAGAAGCCCACAATGATGGATGACAAGTCAAATCTAGGCTTCAATTTTTTTTAAACAAAACAGCAATTAACTTTAAAAATTCTATAAGCATCCCATGTCAGAGTGTTTTGTGGACTTTCAAAGAAGAGGATATACAGGGTAATGGCCTGGAAAGATTTGCTTTTGTTTATTTGTTTGCTTTTTATTATAGCTTATCTTCCATAACTAGGAGTTACATATGAAGTTGGTTTGATGGAATGATTCTGAAAGTAGCATAAAATTGGGAACACCTGCTTGGACAGGTAGGTGAGAGAGAAATCAACTTGTTTTAAACTTTAATTTTTATTGTTTTGCTCTATTTGTTAGAGCAGCTAGCCTACCCTAACTACTTGTATCTGGGGGGTTTGTGATGATATAGGCCATCCCACAGCTCAATCCCAGCATCTAGTTCAAAAGTCCTCTCCACAAGAGGTAGAGAAAAGAGTTTTCACCAAAAATAGCATGAATGGTGCAACCATTATGGTCAGATGTCTCAGGAGTAGCTGGGAGGCCAAAATGTCACAAGGACTGTAGAGGACAAAAACAAACCTCAGTGACCCCAAATGACTACCTTTGACTCTTGGGAAGAACAAAAATAGCCAGAGGTACCCCAGCTAACAACCTTGACTTGAATTACCCCCTTATAAAACCTCTAGATTTGAAAGGATTTTCTCTGTTAAGCAAACATTCTGTTTTTGTTTTTGTTTGTCCTGCAACTTTTTGCCCAAGCTTAGGACAAAGCTTTTTTCTTCTTTTTGAACAGTTTTAAACTATTTAATGGAGAGGAGGGTAGAAAAGTGGGGGGAGAGGGGGAACGGAACCATAACTTTAAAAATAAAGGTTGTGCAGAGTTTTCTTGATATGTACCCACTGAGTCACAGAATCAGGACATAAACAGGAGGCAGAATTATAATGAGAGAAGAAATCTATGTGTAAGTACTAGAGGGATTAACTCTGGCTTAATGCCTTGTTGACACCACTGACATCATCTAGGTGCATGCTGATAAAACTGCTGTTCTGTTATCAACCAGACATTACCAAAATAGGGAGGGGGAGAGAATGTGCCTGCTGCAGTCTCTTAAAATTAGCAATGACCTTGCTAATTAAAATCTAATGGCGAGAGAGTAACATGTTGATGACCCCCTTTGAAAATCTGGCAGGGATCCCCACTAATTTAAAAGTTGTCACTTAGAAGCCCAATGAAATTGGCTTATTAAAATGAACACTAATGGAAGGTTTTGTTGCTCAGAGATGACAAGACAGAGGATTGAGGGGAGGAAGGAATAAATGTATATGTCTTCTCTTACGTTTCATTATCTAAGAAGCCTCTGACAGCAAGAACACTGTCAGGAGGACGAAAACAAAATGAGTGTGGCAGGAACCACATTCTCCTCCTTTATTAATACGTATTATATATAGCTCTAAGCCACAGATAGGTGGGTTATTCTATTCAAATATATTAATTTTAAACAAGTGTATGAAGAGAGGTTCAAGGACAACACAGGTTGGTATATCTCCTTTTATTTTTTATGTGTCTGTTTGGGAAAACCTTTTAGTTTACCACAAGGCAAAAAAGTATATTCTTCTTTAAACAACTTAAAAATTCAGTGAATGTATTAACCTATCCTTCCCAATGGTGGTGGATTGAATTGTGTACCCCAATATGGATATGTTCTTGGTCTTGGTCCACATTCTGGTGGGTGTAGACCAGCCCGATTTAAATAGGATCTCTTGAAGATGCTACTTCAATTAAGATGGGGTCCAACTGAAACAGGCTCGGCTTTAATCCAGATTATTGGAATCCTTTATAAACAGACATAGAGAGAGAAAGGAGAAAACATCACCATGTGCATTGCCATGTGACAGAAAAGCCAAGGTCATGGGTGGCCCAGAACACCACAGCCATCAGGGAGAAAGGATCACCTTGCTGACTCTTCAATTTGGGGCTTAACCTAGTCTCAAACTGTAAACCAATTAACTTGTGTTGTTTAAGCCAACATTTACATGGGTATTTGCTTAGCAGCCCAGAAATGAAGAAACCAATTTAACTCAACTTAGGTTCCTTCTGATTTGCTCAGTGTCTACCTGCCATATGCAAGAGACCACTATGTAGGGCCCGTATCTCATTTCTGTCTAAACCCTTCTCTTCAAGTCCTGGAAAACTATAGACTGTAGTGGGAAACATCCTTGGTTTGGCAGCCAAATTTCTTGAATTTGTATGCTGGCTATGCCACTTTCTAAGCTGTATGCTTTTGGACAATGTACCTAAATTTTCTGAGTCTCAGTTACCTCATCCTTATAAAGATAGTAACAGTATCTTTTTCTGTACTACAAAAACATAATGAATGAATGAATATCTGTAAAGTACTGAAAACAGTGCCTTTTACGTGGGGAAAACTCAATAAGCATTAGCCTTCACTATTATCATGCCCTATTGGACAAGGCACATAACTTTGCTTTTCTTCCTTCTGCTTGTCTTCAGCACAGTGATATTTTGTCTTCACCCCAGACATCGTGATTGTTTGGGAAGAAACCCTTCCTTACACATTCTTTTAATGTATCCCACTCAATTGTCTGAATTGTTCTTCTCTTTATCATTATACTAACAAACTGGCTTACGGAATCCCTCAAGGATGTGATTCTCTAGCAAGCCCTATATAGAGAAAATTCTATTCATAGACTGACCTGCCTAACACAAGAGGTTTAATAAAGTGAGAGAGGGTAAGACAAGAAAAAAAGGGAGAGAAGTCAACCAAGTTAAGTGTGGAAAGAAGTTGAATTGCTTATGAGGGTTTTAGCAAGCATTGACCCAATTATAGACTGTGCAATAGCAGCTCCAGCAATGAGATGTTTAAGGAAATTATGAGAACACAGTTTGCAGAGAATTCTAGACCTGGAAACAATCTTAGAGATAACCTGTACCATCTTAAACATTCTACAAATAAAGAAATTAAGGCACAAAAATTTTTTACATTTTTTTTAGTTCATATAACTATTAAGTAACATACTCAAGACTTAAACTCTCATTGCTTACTCTCAAAACAGTTTCTATCCCTAAACCTTGTTCTCCAGGGTTATTAGCCCAGTAATCCATTCATTTATCCATTCATAAGAAGTATTTTAAGCCATTTGCCTAACTTCTCAACGTTAGATGGACTTTTCCTGCAACAGAATTTTCTACTAAATTTTCACTAGAATCATATCTCAGTGCCCCTGAACATCTTCTGAAGCATTTTAGATGTATGTCATCCAAAGCGAGCTCCATTTCAGTCAGTGGAGTAAGCAGCTAACTAAATGGAATGGAAAGTAAACAAAAGTTACACACTCAAAACTCTCTTCTCAGAAATCTTCACCATATTTCTAACAACATTGTGGGAAAATTACTTTTAGACAAACATTTTGTTAGGTATTTTAATCTGCGTCTTCACATTTAATTGTTAGAACATAAAAGATACTTTATATATTTTTGAATGAGGAATATAATTTAGGCACTATTATCCATGCTTTCATCCCAGGGTGCTAGGAGATAAAATATCCAAAGTCACTAGCTAATGTATAACAAGTCTGGATTCCAAGCCTATTTACTTCCCCACATGTACTTGACATCAATTTAATCACTTGTCTGGGTTAAAGGTATCATCTTCAGAAGGTATCTGCTATTTAGTGGACCCTCAGAGCTGAAATGAACCAATCATCGTGCATAGTGAATATGTTAGTGAGCATTAGTGGATTGAATGAACTGGTGGAAAGGAGGCATCTGAGGGACGAGAGTGCAAAGCAGGTGATTTTTTGATCAACTTGAGAGAATCCAAACAGATAGGAAGCCTAAGGCAGGCATGGTTGATAGAGCGGGCTGGTGCAGCAGTGCAGAGAGGCGCCCTGGCAAACAAAGGCTGTGCTTTGAGCATGGGTGGGAGGCAGAGAGTTACTTCACAAATCTCTATAGACCAGCCCTGACATCCAACCATCGTTTTAAATGTGAAGTGCTACTTGGATCTGATTTTGAGGGTTTCGGTTTTAGGATTTCACTGCTATTTTCACTCTGAAAGGTCATTAGAGAGTACGTTAGATGGAGATAAAGCTGTCTCCAGCTCAGTGTGCTGCTTCTATAAGTGTGCCCTCCTGAAAATAAACTACATCTGGCAACCACTCGTGTGAATTACCTAAATAAAAGACTCACACTGTTAATGGAGCACTTTTGTACTAGAAAAAGAAACCATTAGATTTGATGTTAAAAGAAACTGCTACTGTCACTCACTTGATTGATTGCATCTTTTATTAGGTCTTCACTGAATTATTTTATGGTATTTCTCTTTTAATTTGCTCCCCTTGTTGGAATGTTAAGAATGTATATTTTGAAAGTAGTGGTAAAAAACTGTTGAAAAATATAAAATTCAAGATCATAAAAGCATTTTCATGGGTAGCATTATGAATGTAGCTGTCACGTGGAGTCTGGAGTGTAGGTGTAAATTTCAGGGAGTGAGGATTATGTTGTAAAAGAAAGTGGAAGTGTAAATTGGAGCTTGAGGTTTGGTGGAAGAAAGGGTATGAAGGCAAAGGAAAAGTAAGCATGGGGCATATATCACAACCATTAACACAGAGGCCTCCTTCAGTTATGGCTTTCCAAGCAATAGTGCCTAAAGTGGTATTTTCAAGGACCAGATGTAAACTCTGCTTAGCAGGGTGTACTATGCCTGGGCCCACTCGCCCTTGTATCACCTTGCAGAGCCTGTGATCCACCTGGCTAACACATCAGATAGTGTCCTAAGTTTAAATGTGTGTAACTCCACCACTGGGAACTCTGATGCAGTGGATGTAACTGGAGCAACTGTGTACCAAGAGAATAAGGAATTTGGCACATGATGAAACAGACCCAAGTGATGCACACAGCAAGTTGAGTGTGAGTTAAAGAGCTGTTATTGAACTCTGACTGGCTAAATGTGTACATGGTGATTGGACTCTGGGAGACAGCTAATAATCATGGTGACAGGCTGTCAGGCTTCCATTTTTCCCTTTCCTGTTTTGCATATTGACCCTGAAACTGGGTGGCATGTTCATTTTCTATGCCTCACCACATAGCATCAGGGCTAGGCCAGCCTTGGCTGGTATCTGTTGCTAACTAATGAGCAGATGCCTTTGACAGTTACGGCAGGATCGCGTGCTTGTATTTATAAATGCATTGCACAGAGATGTGCTAGTAGGCAAGGCTGCCAAGGGTGCCAGGCCAATGATGTGCAGAGGCTTTCAGGTGAGCTGGGAGGATCTCATTAGCAAGGTCTCCCCTATTCTTCCTGTCTGACTGCCAGAAAGTCAATGAGCACAGCTAGTAAGTACACAGGCGCAGTAGTGGTGGTTGTCCACCTGTACTTGCTGTGCTGCCTAGGCTCCCAACACACTAGCCAAAACAACTGTTGAATTCAGAGCCATCATCATTGTTTTAGGATGAATTTCCGAAAAGCAAACCCCAAGAAAGGATTCTTATGAATGTGATTTATTAGGAAGTGTTTCCAGGAAAAACCAGCAGAGAAAAGGAGAAGTGAGACCATACAGAAAGGAAGTTGTGGTAGGCAGAATAATGCCTTCCCCAAAGATATCCATTGCCTAATCCTCAGAGTTTATAAATATGCTACCTTACATGGCAAAAGGGAATTAGGTTGCAGATGGAATTAAAGTTGCTAATCCTCTGACCTTAAAATAGGGAGATTATGCTGGATTATCTGGGTGTACCCAGACTGATCATATGAGTCCTTAAATGCAGAAGAGGGATGCCAAAAAGAACCTCAGAGAGATGGCAGTGTGGGAAGTATCCAACACCCTGCACTGGCTCTTAGATGTCAGGGCCATATGCAAGGTACTAAGGGCAGCCCCAGACGACAATGACAATCAGTGAGGAAATGGTGGCCTCATTCCGATACTGCCTAGAACTGAATTGTGCCAGTACCTGAGTGAGCAAGGAAAACAATTTTCCCCTGGAGCCTACAAAAGGGAATGCAGCCCTGCCAACACCTTTTTGCCCAGTGAGACCCATGTCAGACTTTTAACCGGCAGCACTGTAAAATAATCATTTTAGTTGTTTTAAGCCAATAAAGGTATGATAACTTGTAATAGAAACCCAGTGCAGAGGTCAAGGAAAGATGTGCTATCCACTGAATTTCCCTAAAGGGTAACTAGCACAATTCCCTGGAGGAAATCTCGGGACCTTATAGGACACACCTCAGAGGCTTATCTCATCAGGGACCAGAAACTATGGAATGGAGGAGGCAACCTACTTCCCACCATTTCCCACTCTCCCGGTGCACAGGAAAGTGGATTCTTACAGCCTGGGGCAGTCTTCCAACTAAGAGATACAGGTGCTCATCTGGCAGGGAAAGAAAGCAATAGGGGCCAGTGGGCAGGGAAATGATAAAGGGAACCAAAGGGATGTCACAGATGACTGATACTGTCTGGTAAAACCATCCATCACAATAAATATCCACTGTCAAAATTCTATCATGTAAATGAAACCATCAAGGAACCTGGAGGCACAATAAAAGCTTTGAAAGCTACTAAGCATAGGCAAATCCACTCTTATTTATGACCTTGGGTGAATTACCTACTTTCTTTAAGACTCAGTTTCTTGGGATGGAAAATGGGAACAATTAATGGACAAATCTCTAGAAAGGGGTCCATGAAGATTCAGTAAGAGGTTCAATGGAAAGCACCTTGCAAAGTGCCTGGCAATAAACCAAGGTTAGTCCTCTTTCTCGTTTTCCCATGGCCTTGGGCCTCAGGACTAACACACTTCATCTGGCTTAGAAGGGGGAAGTCAATCTGTGTTTCAGCACCCTGCATATTTTGCTTTTTTTCCTTCAGCTTATAAACATGCCCAGTTTCCTCCCCTCTTTACAAAAGCACTCGCTGCTCTCCAAACCTCCTCTAGATACTGAGACTCTTTATTTTTATAGCCAAACTTCTTAAAACAGTATTCCATACGCCTTGTCTCTATCATTTCACCTTCCATTTACTTTTAAGTCCACTCAGGTCTGCCTTCAGTTTCCACTCTCCAGTATATTTGTTCTTGAAAGGTATCATTCTGTTTGTCAAGGCTACTGTTTCTTGAGCTCCCCATAGTGTTTGACACTATTGACCATTCACTTCTGAAATACTTCCCCTTCCTTAGTTCTAGGATGTCCCTTGTTCAACCACCCCCACCCCTTGCCATTCCTCTCCCTCTGCTTCTCTTTGAAAAGTAAAAAATCCCTCATCCTCAATCCTCCTTTCAACTCCCAATGTAGACTCTCAATATAATAATAGCAGTAATAGTATCCAGTATTTATTGGCATTTACTATGTGCCAGGCATTTGACTAAGGATTTTACATGCTACATCTTATGACCACCTATGAGATAGCTACTATGATTATTTCCATTTTACAGAAAAGGAAAACAAGGCTCAGAAAAGTGAGGTAGCTTGCCCAATGTTATACAGCCCATAATCAATAGAGCTGAAATTTGAGTCTAGGAAGCCTGACTCATAGCCAATATTTATTTGCTCTCTCTTCCTAATTACCACATCTATACATGGGCTTTCAGCTACCAAAAATTTGCCAATGACCACCAAGTCTATGTGTCTAGTCAGATATCTCTGTTGAATTCAATACCTATGTGCTCCACTGGCCCCTAGACAGATTCACTTACATGTGCCACAGGACTTCTACTCTGTGCTCCCCAGGCCCACCCACATCAAGAAAGCTGTCCTTTCTCTTCCAAAAACAGTAAATGTCACCAACTCAGTTGCTGAATGTCATTCTAGTCTACCAAATTCTTTATGTTCAGCCAGTTGCCAAGTCCTATCAATTCTAACACTACAACAGCTCTGGGCCCCTTCTGTCCATCTTCCATTATCATGGCCTTGGTAAAAACACTAACTTTTCTGTTTCAACTACTGTGATCGATTCTTATCCCATTTCACTACCTCCATCACCACCCCAATCCACCATATTGGGTCAGCTTTCCAATCCATAAATCTGATTACATTATGTTTCAATACTTCCCATTAACTTCCGAAAATGCAAAGTCCAAGTTTGACCAAGCAGAGACTCTGTGATCTGGACATCTGCCAATTTTTCTGTCCTCATCTGTCATCTAGCCTCTCTTTGTCATACCAAAATGTTGCAGTTCCCACAGAGGACATGTTTTGTCAATCTTCAGTGCCTTTGATCTCTCCTCTGCCTGAGGTTTCTCTCCTTCCCTGCCTCTCTGGACCACATAGAGTCATACTTAAATACTCAGTCAAGCATCACCACTCCCAAAAGATTCCTCTGGTCTCACAGATCAAGTGAGATGCAATTCCTCATGCTTCCTCTATTATTCTTTAAATATGCCTTTTCAGAGAGGCTATCGTACCAGGTTATGTAATAATTCACACTCCTGTCAACCTCCCCAAATTAGTTGTGAGCTCCCGGAGAGCAGGGACTGTGTCTCTTTCAGTGCTGTAGCCTCAGCTCTCACCACATATAGAAACTCACTAAATATCTGTTGAATGTAAAAGGCAAAGACAAATGGACAAATAAAAACACTTCACTCTATGGCTGCATTCCCAGAACTCTGGGTTTACCACAAAGCTCTAACAAATGCTTTCTGACTACTTATTATCCAGGAGATGTCAATGCAGAAACTGTTCTTGACACCATATGGCAATCCCAAACCCAAGCGGTCGTCAGGAAACACACACCTGAAAACACTTCAGCTGAGACAGTCATGAGAGGAGGGGGAACAGCCATCTGTGAGGAAATGATTTCCATATCTCCAGTTACGGTGGCATGTAGCTACTCAATATATTAGCCAAGGCAGTCAAACAAAACTTTGTACTTCAAGATGAAATCTGAAAGAATACTAATGGGATGGGATGGGATGGGAAAGGAAGGGAAGGGAACAGAAGGGAGATTTCCAACTGGGGCAAAGGAATCTACTGTCTCCTCAGGAAATCAGAATAAGGATACATTTTTTTTTTTCAAATACAAAAATCACACAAGGCATAAAAAGGGTACTCAAGCATTCCATCCCTTTTTAGATTCTATTCAGGTTTTCCTTGGAGAAAAGTCACAAACAAAAAAGGAAGGAAAAAAGAAAAGGAAGATATACGGATTTTTCATTCTTCTGTTTGCCAACTGTGTGGTGGCAGAAAATTGCTGCTAATGACAGTGTTACTATATAGAACATAAAGAATAAAGCACTCTGGGAAATATCTATTTATAGAGGCAAATACTTACACCAATGTGCACTCTTTTGCCTAGGGCAAGGAATGCTCATGGCCAATTGGACACAGAAAGCAACCAGAAGGAGACCTGGGTTCCAGGACTAACTCTGCCCTCATTAGCTTCCTCAGCTAGTGACACATGAGATTCCATTTCCCAGTCTGCAAAAGGAGCAGTGGAGCAGATGGTCCCTGATGTCCCTTAAAGGTCTAATTTTTTAAATTGCCATTTTCTCTAATATATACAGCAGCCATTGAGATCACCTGCCGTGATGAAGGCTAGAATCCAGCCAGAGGAAAGATTTTTAAAAGGCCTGATTACCTAAGCAGTGGTGAGACAGAAGACTCAAGAATGAGATCAGCCATGACTTCTGTGACATTCTGGACATTCTGTTGTCATCTTGATTTGTCAAGAGGCAACAGTGGTTCTCCGGGCTGTGGCAACCAGAAGTTTCAGGAATGGGCAGAAGGAAGAATAATGATCTTGCTATCTCCACTGTCTATCTCCCACTTCCTCCCATTCTAAAATCTTCAACTCCAGACTAAACAACACAAACCAAGGAGAAGTTTGGTGTGTGGGCTGGTGAGCGGCTAACTAGCTTGTCTTTCAAACACCCCCAAGTTAGAAAGTTGTTAAACTGAAACTACCCTCAAAAAAAAAGGAAGGAAGGAAAGAGGGGGGAGGGAAGAGGGGGAGGGGAAAGGGGGGAGGGAGTTCAGGCTTAAAGTGTACAAAGTTTCAACTTGGGATGATGAAAAAGTTTTTGTAATGGATGGTGATGATGGTAGAACAACATTGTGAATGTAATTAACAACATTGGATTATATATTTGAATTTACTTAAAAGGAGAAATTTTAGGTTGTATATATGTTACTGGAATAAACATAAAAAAAAAACATGGAACTGCACAACACAATAAACCCTAAGTTAAACTATGGACAATAATTAATAGTACAGTTATAAAAATATGCTTTCATCAATCATAGCAGATATACCACACCAATGCAAGGTGTTAATCATAGTGTGGTTTGTGTTTTATGCATTAGTGCTCTATAAACCCACAACTTCTCTTATAAAAATTAATTGTTTTTTTAATAAGAAAAAAAGGTAAAGATAAATATAATCTCCTATTGGCTTGGGGATGGCAAGGAGGGTGCCATGCACAGATTAGAAATCAGGAGTTCAAAAGAATCCAACTGTGCTAGAGTCCTGAGAAAAGAAGTACTAGGTAAAGAAAGCCAGTAGGGTGGCCTGCTCTGTACTAGATTTGAGAATGCCTCTTAATAGCAAATGTACAGGAGAAAAAAATGGGACAGGTTTTTAAGGAGGCAAACAATAAGTTACTTACTCTTTTTCAGTCATATGTGAAACCACTAGAAATAATATGAAGAATTCAGAGGAGCTCCAGAAACTGGCAGCCATAAACTCTTAAAAGAACAAGGAAGTTGCCATATTACACTAAGTTCACACACTCTCCACCCTCCAAGCAATGCCCATATAAAAATAAACTACTCAGGGAAGCAGATGTTGCTCAAGCAATTAAGTTTCCATCTACCACACAGGAGGTCCGTGGTTCGGTTCCCATTGCCTCCTAAAGAAGACAGTGAGCTGGAGCAATGGGCAGGTGCAGCAAGCTGGCACAAGATGACGCAACTAGAGACACAAGAAGAAAAACATAATGAGAGACACAACAAAGCAGGGAACAGAGGTGGCTCAAGCAATTAGGCACCTCCCTCCCACATCAGATGTCCCAGGTTCAGTTCCCAGTGCATCAAGGAAAACGGACACAGCAAATGCAAACAATGGTGGGGGTGAGAGAAATAAATAAAAATAAATAAATACACAACTCAGGGACCTATGGGAAAGGACGCATCTTTGTACCCACCCCCAACGCAACATCTGCTGTCAGTGACACAGTCATCTTATTGTGTTTTCTACCACAATACTGTTTCTAATCTTATTTACGCATCTATATATATATATATATTTCTATGTATTTCATTTTATAGTTTCCTCTCCAAAAACTGTCATCCCTAATTTTAACAGATTTTTTTCACTGTTTAAACAATACAGTAAACCAAATGGTGTATTGTCCCTCTTCGGTGGTATTGCCTGAGATCATTATATGCTCTTTTGTATATTCAATAAGCAAAAACCAATTTGCCACAATTTGCTCTTGTGCCTAACCTTTGTGCTTCCAGTCAAGTAATATATTTTCCTATTTCATTCTCCCTTCCAGGAGCCAGGATGATTTTCCCTGAGAGTCCAGTTGTTGGTATTTATTAGTGTGGTTGATATTGCTGTTCTTTCTCTTTTATTGTACTGCTGCTATTGTTAAATTGTTTGCAACACAAAGCATATAAGGTCTACCCTAGTGGCATTGTGTTATTCAGTGTTTAGGTCTCCTTTACCTGGAAATCTAGGGTCCTTTCTTTGACCACCTGGCCAGCTACAGTCAACCATGCTGCTGGCCTGGCTCTGTCCAGGTACTTGTGGACTTCCTATCATGATGCCTCCATCACTTAGATCCTGAGCATTCTTCTATTTGAATGGGGAAAGCTTAGCACACGCATATGCACAAGCATCAGTATAAAGCAATGAGATTGATTTCACAAATCTCACTCCAAAATAAAGTCCTGTTTTTTGGTTAGCCTTGTGTGTTTATATTCCCATTTACATATGGATTTAGAGATGACATATTTAGATTTTTATTTCCTTCCCCTATATTTTAAGAGATAGTCCCTTTTCAAACAGGATATGAAAAGAAGAATTATTCAGGTAAGTTGATCTTGCTATAGAACTGGCAGAAGCCAACAGCACTTAAGACTGAGCTTTGGTGATTGGATTTTAGAAAGTGACCCAACAAAGAGTCAGAAGATCTGCAATCTAGCCTCAGTCCTGACACTTTAAAAAATGACTTCAAAACGGGTTAAGAAATTTAGTTTCTCACTCTTTTGAGGTGTGACAATATTTGATTGTCAGGGAATGTACCTTGCCCTGCACTCGGGTCTTTTGGGCCTCAAATGCTACTAGGATCCTCCTACAATTCAACGCCCCAAAACACCTCCACATGTGTACAAACGCCTCCGAAGAGGGCTAGATTGCCCCCAATGAGAAACAATACATGATTTTTTTTATTATTCTAGTATAAGACACTTGTGGAGAATGGCTTAAGATTCTCTGTGAAGCAGGAGGACACTGAGCTGGATGGCCCAGTAGAGCAATTTCTAAGATATTAACTGATCTTGCTTGGAACACATTGGGCCCAATTGTGAACAATTTGTGGCAGACTACTAGTTGGTACCCCCCAATCCATTCTTCACTTATTCCAAATAAGTATTCATGGGGGTTGGTGGAGCAACAAAATGGAGGAAATCTAGATCCATCAATGACCTCATATAGTAGAACTGCCCTATCAGCCTCGACCAGCCAGACCAACATACCTTATATAAGCCATCATGTTAAGGAGTCTCTTTGTTACAGCAACATAACTTTTACCTTGATTTAGAGGAACTCATACAGAAATTAGTACCTGGAAGCAAGACACTACTGCACCAAAAACCTAATATACTTGTCACTGGTTTAGCAATTAGGTAGTGGGAAATGAAGAAACAGGTATTGTAGACTGGAATGTTGTACCCCACATTATGACATGGTAAAGCATTTAGTAAAACTCTTACCTGTGTAAACTCAGAAAGAAGACTGTATGCCCAAGGAGCCTCTGGCTCTAAAAGAAGCGGTAGGAAATAATCAGAAATTTAGAGATGAGTTGTTCATTGGCACTTTTACTAAAATATGTAAGAAATAAATGAAGTCAGAAAAGAATTTGCCAGTTTGGAATCGGACATAGAGAGGAGATGAATCTGCTAATTGAGACACTCCCTGCCTGCATTCTTCAGTTTAAATTGCCTGAGAATCCAGGAATTTGAAGTCTCACAGAATTGGAAACACAAACTGGTTCTGCACCCTCAATAGCAGAGCATAAGTTTATTACTTGGAGGCTTCTCAAACACCTCCCATAAAGACTTGGTGGATGAGATACATCTAGTACAGAGAACACAAACTAGAAGAGTGTTATCTCCCTACCCAAGCCTAATTGGAGGTGCGGGGATACATTGGGCAGAGAAGCCAGCAACAAATGAAAGGTCATCAGCAGACAGAAATATTTCTGGAAAAAATAATTTTTTGTAATTTTATTTGTCAATAGAAATGACTGGAAGCAAATAGATTGAAGGTCTAGTTTTTTAGGGAATTGAATTACCAAAGAAATCAGAGGTCTGGAAACACTCTAGCCTCCAGGCCTGCTGCAACTAGAAGACAACTTCAAAAACTGTACTCTTCAATTTACACTTCCAGTAAAGAAAAACTGACAAGTGGGAACCTTCCAAAGGATAAAGCTGGTGTCCACAAATGGCCAAGTGAGTTATCCCAGAAAGCCAGAAACCAGGGTGTTAGCTGACTAACTACAGACTGCTCCACTGCTGGGTTACTCCACTGTTAGGACAGATGTCCTTGTAATTATTAAGGACCACTAAGTTTCCAATTCTTCCCTATTCTGAATGGGAGTTTTAATTGCAGTTATCCTATTTTACTCCACCATTGTATATTGGGTGTGGGGTAGGCTTATAATTTGTCTTTTGGCTTATAGTCACCAGATCATGAAGAACTTCATCTGGACCTATTGGAGAGAAATATCAAATCATCATCAGATTTCCTAAACTTTGATATGAATAAATAAATAGATGGGGCTTTGGATTGTCTTCCTTGAGACACTTGGATATTTAAGGGACCAGAGGCAGAGTGATAGATGTCCCCCGAAATCTACCCTCACATTCTTTCATCACCATCCAATTGGAAATAACCTTTCCCAGCCTCCAGTAGAATGTGAGCAGAAGTGATGTTTGTACTTGGCAAATTATTTGACATTTTCTTGAAAAGAAATCTTTTGCTCCAGATTTCTTCCCTTCCCATGAACTAGAACACGGTCGTGGTGTTATCCCAGATCCCAGCTTGGCTGAGGATGGCGGGACAAGACAAAAGAAATCTGGGTCCCTCTAGTATTCTGTCCTTCATGAAGTACAGCTGCACACCCTACCAATCTACCTCCAACCCCCAGCCTGGACAGGCTGAGCTGTTACATAATAGTATACTCTACCTTATTCAAGTTACTTTATTTCTGGTTCCTTTCTGCCAACAGTTTAGCCTTTGCCATAACTAATATATCATCCACGTTTTTGTCCCTTTCTAGGGACTATGAGGCTTCCTTGTCCAAGGTAGGAAAAATCCAGGGAATCGTCTCCAGAAATAAAGGAAACTGCCAATTCTTAGAAGACACAATAAAAGAGTAAAAGAGTGAAAAATCAAACTGACATCTACTTTACACTTCAGTAGAGAATAGAGATAACTATTATTTTAAGGAGTGCAAATATCTTATTGTTTTGAAATTTCTTCTTGTGTCTTATTTCATGGGCCCAGTCTGCTTTCCTTTAGATGTTAAAATAAAGCCATCTCATTCAACATAGCAATATGTATTTATTTTATACCTCCAACATTCTAGGCACGCTTTCTTTCCTGAGATTAGAGACAAGAATGAAAGGGAGAAGGTATATTACTACGTCCAATTCCACAGAGGACAAGGAAAGAAAGAGTCCCAGGTAGAAGAACAGGAACAGACAAGCCAATCCCCGGTGAATGGGTGAGAAAAACAAATACAACTCTGCTGCCAGCAATTTCAGTGGGCTCTGGAGAAGTAACCAAGTCAACAGCATGCACCATCATTAAGCCCTGCTACATTTTGTTTTCAACAGTCTTTTATCCTTTCTGCCCTTCTCAAGCCTTCAGAAAGTCAATCAGGCAGAAATCATATGGCAAGTAAGTATAAACTGGTAGGAGGTGGAGGCAGATTGCAGTAAAAGTATTACTATATATTTGAAATTTTTACAAAGACATTTCAATCAGGGTATGGAAATGTAGCTTTCAAAAGCTACATTTAAATTTTTCAAGTGAACACTACAACTTACAGGTGGATAGGGAACAATGAACACAGAATTGTTTGATCCAGTAGCTCACGTAGAAGGTAGAATATAATAGAAAATAAATTGCTAGCAGATGTTGTTGGTTCAGAGCCTGATTCTGCCAATCAGTTTAGGCTGTTGGGATATCATGAAATGTAAAGGACCTTCTCACCTGGGGGGATTTAATTCTACTGAGTTAAAACTTGCAACTATTTTTAGTGCTATGTCCAATGTAGCAGAATTTTTTTAATTTTAAAAGTATTTCTTTACCTGGAAAGAAGACAGTATGGTGGATGTCATGGGGCACCACTAAGCTCCCTCCCCAAGGACTGAATCAATCATACCCTGGAGTCAATTCTTACTGGTATCCAGAAACAGTCGTGAACATCAATTTCCAACACCACCTTCAGTGACATCATGACAGTAACTTGAAATCAGCCATGGCAGGAGTATTTACACCCTAGAAATTGGCAAACACCAGGAATCAGGTTTATTGTTGTTGTTGTTTCTCCAGAGAGCTGGTTTACCAGCACACCACTCCTGGGAGTATTGGCAGCTAAAAGCCTTTCTTCAGGTTACACCCCCTTTCCAAGGACATCCTGCATCCAAGATTGGTTTATGTGTGGGAAGTAGGGGTGGTAATAAAGTGCTGCCCTCCCTTATCTCAATTCAAGAGAACTCCGAAGGACCATTCTAGCCTTCCTTGTAACTGCATTACAGTTTGGCTTCTCCTCTGCTCAATCAGCTTCCTTCGCTTCCCAACAAGTGTTGACCCAGACAGCACTTCCCAATAGACTTTCTGCACACAAATCTCCATTTCAGACAACCCAACCCAGGACAGAGGAATAAGAAAGATAGAAGGTTTACTACCCAGAGCTAAAATAGAAAAGTAATCATTCTAGAAAAGAACTCTAACACTATTTCGTTGTTTTTATACTGTTTTGAATGGTTGATTAAAACAGGGAAACCAGAACAAGCTTAGGGTTTTGTGAGATTTTGTGCTTGTTGTTGTTCCCTTTTCCAAAAATCTATTCTCCTGTGTAATATTTTTAATGTGTTATTAAATGTAAGTAACAGTGATTTTTGGTTATGAGAAAAAAGTCAACATTTGTTTTCATTGGCTTACTATTAGTAGTTTTAGAGAGGAATTGCCACAATCATTTTATCCTAAAGTTAAAAGAAAGTTTCAAAAAGAAATCAAAAGTCATTAAAGGAACAAAATGAAAATTAATTTAAATGACTTCTTGGGTGCAGACTATTTTTTTTCCCCAATTAGTGCTTTCAACCTTGTTTCATCCAACATCTTAGCAAATCTCCTGCATTTCAGTTCACTTTCAATTATTAAAACACTCTGGTTTAAAACTGCTTCCATATCCTATTTTAATCTCTACCCCAAACATCCCCCAGGAGAGACTAGGCCTCTGGCCCAGCACTAAACCACTGAGCCACACAGGTGCCCCCGAGTTGGTTCCCTCGTCTTTTTGGTTGTTGCATGTTTTTGTTTTTAGGAGGTACCTGGGACCTAACCTGGGACCTCCCATGTGGGAAGCAGGCACTCAACTGCTTGAGCCACATCAGCTCCCGACAAGTTTCTTTACTAATTATTGGTGGCTGTAGACTCTTCCTCATTGATTGTTAATGCTTTTCTGGTTAATCTCTCTCAGGGGGTGTTTTTCAGAGTTTTCCAGAAAGCCCTGGGGGGTATCCCCACCGCTCAGTTCTCCGAAAATGGAATGCAAGGTCTGGGTCCATACCCTCCAATCTCCTCAGCTCCTGACTCTCTTACAGCACATGCTGAGCCCATATACCCCATGAGAAGATGGGAAAAGTTGTAGCACTGAAACACAATCTCATGAGGCTTCTCTTTCTGTCCCTGCCTGCTCAGTCCTCCTTTATGCAGTCTGGGTTAGGGGTGAGAGGGTGTTGGATGAAGGTTAGTGTTAATGAGTTAACACTCCCTAAAGGAGTTGGCTCTGGGAGGCTTTCTCTTTGAACCTGGAAGTACTGAATGCCTCTTTGTCCTAAGCTTAGAGTACTAATCACCTACTCTACAGCAGCCGGAAAATCTCACATTTTCATCATTTGAAACTGGACTTAAAACCAGGTCCAAAACTCACAATATTATTTTTTAGGCCAATTATCAAGTTAGTCTAAATTGTATAGTGAGGCAATGTAGACCCCCTGAGTTTGAGTTTGGTACTTGAATTTCCAAAGTGGTTTTCTGCATTGATTAAATGTGCAAGAAAATCACTGCCTCATCTCTTTCCTTTTTATTTGTAGAGACAGAACATTGTAGAGATAGAAAATGTGGCAATAACTGGAATGAGCACATTACTAACACCTTATTGGTTTGGTGGGGCCTCTTACTACATGGCTTATGACTATAGGATAAGTTGCTTAAATTTTTCTGTAATTATTCTGTTTCAATTCTACATACTGAATCCTGCTTTACAAGAGATCCAGCACAATTTCAGGTTTTATCTCATAAAGAGATGCCATCATTAATTTGCTTTTATGTTACTTGAAAATAGCCCTGTATTGCACATAGTTTGCTTCATACAATTTTCCTAAACAACAGCAAATTGTATCCTTAAGGGTATGTTTGTCAGGAGTCTAAGAACTTAAAAAAAATAAAAGAGAAAACAACATCAGCCCTGTTTGTTAGCAACCACAACCTTGGTCCTCAAAACATCAACTTAAGAAAGAAAAAAAAAAAGCACTACTGCCAATACAGTTCAGGCTCCCTTAATTTCATGCACTGTGACTTCAACAATTTCTCCATTTCTCATCTTATTTCTATAAAAGTAGCTTCATTTAAAAGCAGAGAAACCACATTTCATGCTCTTCAGTTTCATTAAAGTTATACAAAAGGAGCCTACCAAAAGAAGCCTCTCCTAATTAAACAGTTGTAGCAGATGAAAATATTGAAATGATGAGTCTGAAAGGAAGCTGACACTATATATTCCCTAGAATTTTTTATCATGACATGAAAAAAGGAACTGAAAAATTAAGATCTGAATCCCAGGATGAAGTGTCACATATGTCATTATAAAAAGAAGAAATGAGGTGTAGCCCACTGACTTCTTAAGGTAGTGCAAGTGACATGAGAGAACCAGAGAACAAAAGAATTTCCTCTGACCCTTCATTATGGCAGACACTGTGTGAGGCTCTGTGTGGTTCTCAGACAGGGGCATTGGCGGCCCTTCACCTATGCTGGGGTATAGTCAGAGACTCATTCTTGTACACTAATGGCAGCGGCTGGTGGATGCAGATGCCGCCAACTCCCGTGAGAGCGATTCGTCATAACTCAGCCCGAGTTTTAGAGTGTGCTGGTTAATGGCCACTTGAGAGAAAGTGTTACCAAGAATAAGAGAGAGTAAAATTTAATGTGTTATCCCTCCCCTCCAGGGCCAGCAAAATAAACTTGCTTGATTGACAGGCTCCTCTCTCAAAGTGGAAAGAATAATGACATGCTGCTCAGAGGCTTAGGAATGAGACTGCATTCAAGAAGGCTTCTACCTCAACTCTGAAGGCATACTGAGTGAGGTCATAAAGCAAAGACCATCTGTTCTGATCTTGATCTTATTTGGTTAAGTGGATTTCATTTCTTACAGCTGAGATTATCAACCACTTACCAAGGTTTAAGTAGTAGCTTAGAAATCTGCAAGTTTCATATGAAATTTTGTATTAATGAACTTGCTACTTTAATTAATCATTGGCTTTTTAACTGCCTTGTATAATTTACAGGGTGTTTCTAAAAAGTGCTTTTTCAAACCTAGTCTTATTAAACTTAAGAACTAGTTGGTGTTTAATTAGGTATTAGTAATTTTGCTCTATGATTTCTTCAATCCCTTTAACTCTTAAAAACAGATGAAAGATGGGCTCATAAAGGCATAAAAGATAATTGTATCTTGCTATCCGTATACTTCAGACTATTTAAATATTTCAGTTCATTATGGAAGTTTGCATATATTTTGTACTGCACAAGGGTAACCTATCAAATTAGGAAAGGAGGGGAGGTGGGAGGGGAACATTCAAATTAAGACTTCATAAACCATAAATGCTTGTGTGTATGTGTGTGTATGTAATGACTTTTTTTAATATTGGCAGTAAAATGACTAGTTCTTACAAAATTAATATATTACAAAGATTTTCTCATGTTGGAAATACTGTGAGGAAGGGATATTGCATCAGTAAGCAAGAGCCCTTAATATTGGTAAACAAATTCTGGACTCTACAACTTAGACAAAAACTCCATATGAGGGAAGCGGGTGTGGCTCAGTGGCTAGAGGCCCCGTTTACCATATGGGAGGCCCGGGTTCGCGTCCCGAGGCCTCCTTGTGAGGGCACGCCGGCCTGAGCGGTGCGGTGGGCTGATGCAGCAACCTCATGGCAGGAAGCGGGTGTGGTGCAATGGATAGAGCACCCGTTTACCATATGAGGGCCCCGGGTTCGCTTCCCAGCGCCTCCTTGTGAGGGCAGGCCGGCTCGCGCTGCACCGTGGGCTGATGCGGCAAGACCTCACAGCAAGGGAGAGATAAGCAGACACAGAGAAGACACGCAGGGAATGGACACAGCAGCACAAGCAGCAAGGGGGGATAAATAAATAAAATAAATAATAAATCTTTAAAAAAAAAAAAAAAACTCCATATGAAATCAAAGGAAGAAACATATATAGGTGACATTTATTGAAAGTTTATGATGTGCAAAATTCTGCTCTTCATGCTTTAGAATCAAACCTTTAAATAGATATTATTGTTTTCCACATTTTACAGGTAAAGTAACTGAGGCTAACAGAGGTTGTTGCCCCAAGGTAGAGTGATTATATACTTTGTCACTAAACCATGACACTTTTGAGAGTGAAAGGCGGCAGTAACTAGGTAGGATGCTACAATAGGTATAAAAAAGGGCTGTCCTGGCAAGTGAGAATATGTTTCATCCTACCCAAGGATGTGGTACAGTTAAGATTCAAACCAAAGCAGACTGGCTCTGGAGCCAGGAATCTTAATCACTGCACTGTACTGCCTCTTTCAAGTAACTAAGAAGAAATAAGGAAATAATGTACTTAGAAAGCACTGTTGTACATACATGTGCAAGTAGTCAATTACAAATAAAATAAGAAGGCTGCACCAACACATGCAAAAAACTAGGTAATTGGAACTCGTATCTCACAGGGAAGGGTTCTAAAGTCAGCGAGTCATGTGAAAGTTGAATAAAGTCAAACTTTCCTTTAACTCTCCCACAAGTACCAACACAATAAGAGGCCCCAGAAGAACTGATTCCAACTCCTGGAAATCAGAGTGGAAAGAGATTTCCACTATCTGTAGTGCTTGCTCTCTCTTTCTTTCTCTATTCTGAACATCTGCAGTTGAATTAACTGAGTTAAATGAAAACAGAATGCTATGTCATAAAAATAGTTCCAAGAAAAAAATTATTTTGGAAGTATCAAGGAACAAGACAAAGAGAAAAACAATAAGAAAATAGCTCGGATGACACTAAGAAGAATTGCCTTTGAAGTGAGTACATAAAAGAAAAATAGTAATAGGCAGCGAATGGGAATTAGGGTATACCAGTCTGAGAGAGCAAAGTAAGGAAAGACACCAGCATCTTGCAAATGTCTATACCTGGAATATCAGATCTGCATCACTTTGTAATTAAGATAAGATTTTGAAGTACTTTGAAGCCAGCTGAATGAGAATGGTCTTCATTTTATCACCAGCATTGGACAACCTTTAGTGTGAGTCAGCTTCACCTGGGAAGCTTTTTCTTATGGAAGCCATTTTCCAACTTCCTAGAGCCAGCCGCAAAAGGAGCAAAAGCTGTGCCAATTAGAGGTTGCTACCGGGGCCTGGGAATGAATTTTTGATTATTATGTTATATTCTTTGGTGCTGGAATTTTTTTTGTGCGGGGTGAGGAGATTATCAGGTACATGCAAACTTTTAAAATAAAAAAATTATGCATACATACATAACCTACTGCTCAGTAGCCAATTTGTGAGCACCTAACCACAGTGGAACATGAGCACCTGTATGTTTAAAACGCTCCAAATCTGAGTCTCAGGAGCACAGAAGTCAGGAACAATTACTATCAACAATGCTGAGTAGCTACAGGTTTTTGTGTTTGTATCTATGTTTTAATAATTTTTTTTGCAGACAATTTGCTGTGAAGGAAGGAAACATGAGACATCGGGAATACATAAGAAAATTCTGCAGTAGTTTAAGGAGCAGGGGTATGAGGCTGGGAAGGGAAAATCTGTGATTTTTAATATCAGTTGAAGAGTTAAGATTATCAAAAGTAAGTTTATAAATATAGGAAGGAAAAATACGTTATTGGAACTTATTTTTGGAAATACAGAACCACCAGTTCACTCTGTTCTCAATTACACACACTCGTTAGAAGAAAGACCCATAAAGTTTGAATAATGTAAAAACCACTGAAACAAAAATTCTATAAACAAGAGAGTCAAAAATTCTACCAGAGAATGTGGTGCTATACTCTGATATATATATAGGGAAATGAGCACAGAGTGTGAAGTCAACAGACTTGACTTCCAATCCTAGCTTGACCATTTATTAACTATCTAACCCTGGGAGAGGTACTGAACCTCTGTAAGTCTCAGAGCCTCATCCAGAAAATGTGATTTGTGCCTGTCACTGAAACTGGGAACCTCTTTTAACTGCCATACACTTGGTTTAAACATAGGCAGAAGCCAATCTGCCTCACAGAATCTTAGGAGATTTTATAGTCATGAATCCTGGCTTGAAATAATGGAAACAATGCATGGGCAGCTTCCACCTGGCACAACAAATAGACAATATGACCTAGAACTACAAAGGAGCTTACCTAAAAACAATGTTTTCCACTTCAGAATCAGGTATTCAGTTACAGATGTGTCCATGAAAGCCATCCTCTCCATAGCCAGAAAATATCTCAACCTCCTATTTGTTGATTCCTTTCCAATATTGTATTTTTCCTTCCTTTAGCCAGTCTCCCACTCATGACCCTATACCAATGCCCTTTATACTCACTGCTTTCACACCCTTTCTCCTAAGCAAAGCAAGTTCAGTATAATGGGTACCTCTATATCCTACTCTTCCCTTGGGCAAGTCCTTCTTCTCTTTATCACAATATAGCACTCAACCCAGAGCTAGCCTGCCTTCTGCATGCTGAAATTCACTCAAAATTTTCTGTTCATCTCTGATGCCTCATTCTTATGACTCCCACAGACATCTATATTACAAGGTTATTGCAAAGGTCAAAGACAAAATGTTCAAATCCTGACTCTACCCATTAGAAACTATAGGGAAAGTTTCTTTATCTGTTTCACTACAGTTTCCTCATCAGTAAACTACACAAAATAATAACTACTTGAAGAGTCTTTATGAGGATTAAGCAATAAAATAAGATAGTACATATGATCACCCACTCATGTACAAACGGGCTCAATAAACATTAATTTTCTTCTTCCTAATTTCAGCTCTCCAAAAAAAAAAAAACCATAATGCTTTGTGACATAGCTATTGAATTCTGGAAGGAGTGAAAAGGAAGAGATGGATTGATATGAGGGTAGCCTCTGGAGCCAAATTGTCTGGGTTCAAACCACAGCTCCCCTAGCTCTATAGCTTTGTCAAGTTATTATCTCTGTTCTTCAATTTCCTCATCAGTAAAAGGGCATAAAGATAGTAGCTACCTCACAGGTAAGTAAGGATTAAACCATTTGATACATATAAAGCTTTTGGATCAGGTCCTGGCACTTAATAGGAGCTTAATAAATTTTAGCTGTTATTATTTTGTTTGACAACTCTTCTTTGGACTTAAGACTATGGCAAAAAGGGTCAGTGGTATGCATGGTCCCTAAAAGGAAAGGTTACCTGTGCTCTTCCCAATTGTTGTGGGTGAAAACACTGTCAGCTGTGACATTCTTAGGTTCATGTAGTTTCAGAGCTGAACTGAATACATATTTAATATATATTCAGGCACAAATCTCATAATTCTTAACAAAAACTCTTTCAGTAGCATCCCCCCAAAACTCCTAGATCCTGGGTGAAAATGAAAACTAAATAGTCCTGCTACCATAAAAAGGACACTTAATGGCATTGCCTTTGAAAGTTTGCTACAATCGCCCAAACTAATTTTTGCTATTAAAAGAGAAAATTATTTTTAATTGTGTATTTTAAAAATAATAACTTCAAGGCAAATATAACTGCTAAATAAGTGGTGATACACCTCCCAAAAACAAGGACAGAGTTTCCAGACTTTGAGATGGAGAACACAGCCTGGGCTGTGTGAGTGAGGCTGTGCATGCACATGTATGCACATATATTATTTGCCTCTGTGTCCCTGGAAAAGATGGAAATGGTCTGAAATCAAGCAAAACAGATGGCTGAGTGGGCCTTGTGAATCTCAGATATTTCAAGGAAGTTAAGAAGTCATTGCAAAATTTTTTTAAGAAGAAAAAGCTGTGAGATTTTTTAAGTTTATAGGCTTTATCCTATCTACCTCTATGCAGCTTAGAATATTCACTTTTGAGATCATCGAAGGTTAAGACTCTGAGGAAGATTTAAAATCTAAATGAAATAGTGCAAGAGCTTCTGTTCAGGATCCTCTTCCTTATAAACCAGAAATATGGTTGTGCTCCAACATAATTGGCTACAGATGCACTTTGCATTACACTCTAGTTATGCTTGTAAAAAAAATTAAGAGAAATAAGTTTATAACAACTTGCTGTTCTTAAAGGGATTTTATATTTAAGCCTTTATAAAGCAATGAATCCTCTATATGACAGTTTGAAGTTCTTTTATGAATCCCAAAAAGAAAAAGATTATGTTCTTAAACTAATCTATTTCTGTGGGTGTGGCACCCTTTGATTGCATTAGATTCACTTTAGATCCCTTGATTAGATTGCTTTTGATTTGACTGTTCAGTAAGGCCTGACTCTATGTTGAGTCTCCACCTGCCTGCTGGGTCTGATATAAACAGAGACTCAGAGAGAGAAGACACACATGGAAAAGGGAGCCACCATATTATATTGATCCTGCCATGTGAGACAGAGGACTGCAGGAAAACAAAGAAGGCCCAAGTCCAAGAGGCTCAAGGAGCGGAGGCCCAGGGAATGATGAGCCATATGCCTGATAGCTCACAGCTGAACTCAGGAAGAAGGCGGAGCAGCTGAAACTGAGATGGGAGATCTGCTAAGAGACAAGCCCTATGTCTGGTTGCCCACAGCTGAGCTTGGGGAGACAGTAGATTCTGGAAGGGGAGGTAGAGATCTGTGGCCTTAACTGCCACGTGGCAGGACCCCAGAATCAACAGCAGCTGACTTTGGTGAGAAAGCATCTCTGATGATGCCTTGATTTGGACATTTCATGGCCTCAGCACAGTAAGCTTTTACCCCTAATAAATTTCCCGTTATGAAAGCCAACCCTTTCCTGTACTTTGCATTAGCAGCCCTGCATCAAACTAAGATGCTCTGTGAACATTTTAATATTACATTACATACATATGTATATACATTATTTAATGAATGTAAATAACCCTTATTCTTTATATGGAGAATTGCCCTGTATATGTGTTAGAAGGACCACGCCATATGGGAAACATATTAACATGACCAGTCTCACTTCCCTTGAAAATATACTATATGCAAACAACAGATGAATCTTCCTTATATGTTATTTGGTCAAGATATCTAACTGCCATTGGGTGCCTTCCATAACTTTATCCCCAACCCTATAAGAGCTTTGAACACACTTTGTCATCCAGCTTGATCTTTTGCTCCTTTGATCTTTTCTCCATGAAATTTTGCCACATCCATTAATTCCTATCTTTGTGTCAAGCATCCCTGTGGTCTAGCTCACACTTTCTCCTTGAGGTCTTCTTTGCCCAATACCTCCATCCTGCCATGGGCACAATGACCTTTCCCTTCTGTGAACACTTATGGACTTTATCAGCTATCATTTGACTTCTCTTACTTTCTTCCTCATAGAATAGGTATATTTTTCCAAGTCTTAACAATCCACCCAGGTTGATAATCATTTGAGAGGCTGGATACTCTGAAGGGCCTTAAAATAAAGCCTGTACTAACTGCTACTTGACACATACACTCTGTATACAGCACTGCACAAGATGCCCTAGATGAGTAAGACCCAGTCTCTACCTGAAGTAGTATATAATCTGTTGGGAGAGGAGGAAGACTCAAGTATATATATAAGAGGCAGACCATGATAAGGACAATAAGGAGAACATAAACAAAATACCACAAGGAAGGAGAAGTGGGGACAGAAGCAGACTAGATGGCTTGCAGTAGTGATGATCAGAACAGGCTTCATGGAGAAGAAGGCCTTTCGGAATGGATCTTAAGAAGGCATTTGAATTTCCACAGGCAGTAAAGGAGGGCATTCGAGAAGCAGACACACCAGACTGAGAACAGGATCCCTGGTTGAACACCCCCATTTTGGTAGAAACAGAGCAATGAACAATAGTAAACAGAAGGTGGTAAGTCTAAAGCTTGTTAGCTTAGGGCCATGTTTTGAGGACCTTCAAGCCAGGCTAAGAGTGTACAGAGAGGTAACTCATAATCCTCTACCTTAGCCACATGTTGCAAACTCTCTGGGTTCAGAAAGAGATTTACTTTAGATGGGTAACTCTGAGTCGTTAATACTGGAGTTACACTGTGCCTGAAATCTTAAATTAAATGGAAAGCCAAGCCTGCATTAACCAAACTTGGGCGCTCACACTGTTATGCCTCAAAGCCAATAAATCAGCGCATATCAGTACATGGGGACTGGGATCCTTACCAAACGTTAGTGAATTTCACTTCAGTCTTTCTTGGAAAAAAAAGAGAGGATAAACTCTGTGTTGCCTACATTTGCCAGAAGGATAGATTTATCCCTAACTGTGTAAATCTGTCTGCTTAGTGCCTCGTGTATTCCTGCATGTAGTTATAGTTAATTGATACTTTCCTAATCATTTCTAATAATTGGCTCATTTCTAGGAGGAGATCATAACATATTAGGTTGAAAGAAATGTTTTCTCGAGAAAGACAAATGTCTAGCTTTCATTCCTTACCTTGTTTCATAGGTTAACAACTTACTGCATTCACCATGGTTCACTTAGAGGAGGAGAAAGAGATTTAAAAGTATGTTTGATTTTTATGTGTATAATTTTTAAACACACAAAGAAGAGCAACAGCAAATGCTTACAGTAGGTACAAATTTTTCTGCAACTAGTTATATGCATCTTAAAGTAGGATTTTTAGATTTCTAATTATTTTTTTTTTTAGAAATTCACATATTAAAAATGGAAAAAATATCATTTTGGGCATTGAATGCATTTCTCTACCAGTGAAGAATATTTCCTCTCAGTATATTTTCCTGTTCTTGGTTCAAGTGTTTACTCCACTGTTAAGAAACTTTTAGTTCCTTTCAATAATCCCTGGGGTTCTGAATTATTTTTCTGATATTCAATCTAAACTTTTCTTTTCTCTTACCTTATTTCAGAATGTATATTCTAAGGATGCCAAGTCACAGAGGCCTACATTCTAATTGCTGATATTTGAAGTTGTTGATTTGAGTTTTCTTTTCCTTTTTTCAATCCATTAGCTACATTCTCTTACAGCCACAGAGGAACAGATGTTGAGCTTCTAATAAGAAAAAGCATGAATCCCATAGGAAAAAAGAGTATTTTCTGGTTCTCAAAGGCAATATCAGAACAGAGCAAAGTCTCAGATATTTGACTAAATTTTGCTTAGGAAATGAAAATCCTATAGTCTATTCTGTATCTATTTGCTAATGTTTTAGTCTAAAATAAACCAGCAAGGCCTTCTTAAGGTAGAAATATATGTCTTCCCAGCTGCAACGATGAAATGTGCTTCACACCAACTGTTGAAGTTTCTCTTCTGTGATGAGTTTACCATGCTTATAAGCTTGAATTTATTACTATATATAGAGTAGGGTGGAATATAGAAGTGCATAATCGTTCCCAAATCATAAGAAGTATTCTCAGTTCATGCCATGCCATAGAAAAATAAAGTTTAAAGTGCAATCAGGTGCTTTGATAGGAAACCTCAGTCCTTTGATTACTGCTGGAGAGGTATATCCATTAATGTCAAATCATCGCTTGATGTAAAGGCCCAGATTTTTCAATAAAAAATAGTTTCTATAGAGCCTTAAAATCAGATAGAGGAGCAGTTAAATGCCTTAGTGCTTTGTAACTCTGGCCTCCTGGTGTGTCTTCTGATGAATGTGGGAATAATTGAGTCCCACATTTTGAAATTGACTAGAAATTGCCTAGAATTATGGATATTAGGTCATTTCAGGACAGTGGTGTGTAGGCCTGAGTTAGAGGTCAGAAAATCCATGCTTAAAGCCATGAATAACTAGATCTGATCTTTGTTTAGCTCAGAACTTATAGTATGTTACATAGAGTTAATGTGCAATAAATATGTATTAAGTTATTTAATAAATGTTAGGCCCTTTATTACCACAGACAAGTTTTTGTGACCCACCTCACCACTTTTGTTCTTGCAGATCAATTCCACACTCTTCAACACAACTTCATTGTTTAAGTAGTGATTATAGCTAACACTGAGTATATGTCAGACACTGTACTAAGTGCATTAAGCTTATTGACTCATTTAATCCTCACAATCCTATGACAGTTGTATAATTATTATCCCTATTAAACAAATTAAAAAAAAGAAACTGAGGCAGAGAAAGGCTGACTTGCCCAGTGTTACCCAGGAGTCAGTAGCAGAACCAGGATTCAAAACCAGGTGTTCTATTTCCACTATCCATTCTTTTAGGTACTACTAGCCTATTCCTTCTACTCTCTTACCCTTTCCTAATCTCCCTCTCCTCATAACAGTGGTTCTCAAATTTAAGCATGTATCAGAATAGCCTGGAGAGCTTGTCAAAGCACAGACAACTGGGTCCTAGTCTCAGAGTTTCTGATAGAGATCTGGAATGGGACAGGAAATTTTGCATTTCTAACAATTTCCCAGGCGATATGGCTGCTGCTGCCCTGAGAATTGCACCTTGTGAGCCATAGTTCTGCAATGTTCTATCAATGTCTGCAGAATGTGCGTTTAGCCAGTGGCCTCCGTTAGGATGTAGGCTATGTGTTCATACCAATGAAATCCAGCTATTCAGCGATTTAAAGAACAAAGTTCATTTCTCTCTCATAACCACCCAGAGCAATTCACTTCAGGATTGCCATTCAGGACACAAAATTATTCTATTTTGTGGAATTTCTTCAGCATTCCCTAGAATGTTATTTTTTACATGGTCAAAGCTGGGACTCTGCTTCATGCAGGTTCCATCCTGTGGAAATGAGAAGTACACTCAATGAATTAAGGTCCAAATCCAGAAGTGAATCATATAGTTTCTGCTCACGTTCCACCTGTAAGAACTAAGTCAGCTGACCACAATAACTGCAAGTGAAATTTTTAAAGATCCCATTATACTATACAAAAGGAACATGGAGAAAATAGATGTGGGGGTCAAAATGCAATCCCCCCTACAAATATACTGCCTTATATTTTTATTTTGCCCTTTCTGTATCCATGACTTGCCTTCTTAACTACATTAGATAATACATATACATTGTAGGTTCTTATATGGTATGGAGCAGTTGAACATAAGTAGCAACTCAACAAATATGATTAATCAAATTACCCAGAGTAAATTACTTAACTTATCCATAGTTATGGAATACTAATAAAAATATCGTCTTTATGATCTCTTGGTTTATGTGAGGCAGTGCACTAAAAACTTTATTTAAATCATTCATTTAATCCTCATACAAATCCTAAAGATAGATATTGTTTTATCCTCATTTTTCGAGTAAGAAAATGAAACCATACAAAGATTAAGTGACTGGCCCCAATCACATGGATATCAATTGGCAGAACCAAGTTTTGGGCATAGGTATATCTGACTCCAAATTTTTGCTTTTAACTACTTCTGGATCTTAAAAACATAAACATAAAGTGATATATTATTTAATGTATGGACTGAACCACCTATCTTCAAAGATTAGGAAGTTATTCGTGGCATTAATATTTAGGTTTGATGGTGCCTTCCAACAGATTATGGCATTGGTTTCTAGGACTCATTTGAGTCTGACTTGAAGGCATCTAACCCACTGGCCCTCAAGCCTGGCTGACCACCAAAATTATCTGTGGAACTTATGAAAACTCCCACTGTCTGGCCCCACCCCAGAACAAAAAAATCAGCATTTCTTGAGGTAAAACACAAGCATCAATATGCTTATGTTTCAATTGTGTTGATCTAATCATTGAAGCTTATTCAACCGTGAGGGGTAAGGGGTGATGCCGCTGACCCAGCAAACAGCTGGTAAAGACCTAGATGCCAAGCCCATATCTGGTACGTAAGCTTCAAATTCCCATCATCTTTAAACCCCAATGTATAAAGAAACATAAATGACATGTACATAAACTCAAGATATTTGTCAGCATACATGCCTTGGTTTTCTTTTGAGTGGCACTCTATAACTTTGTCTCCATACTATGACACACCTCCTAGGAAATTCTTATAGTACACAGTTTAATGAAAATGCTTTTGGATGGGCATCAAGATGGACTTTATTCAGAATTACAGAGTGACAATAAGCACAATCAAGTTCCAATATTGTTTCTGTGCTTTAAGCCCCTATGTCATCCACAAGGATGTTTGCGAAAAACGCCAACAATTGCAGCTCAGAGCATGTTTAAATTTTCATCTCTTTCAAGTCATCTATTGCTCTCAAGAGAAGAGAAGAAGGTATTATTCTGGAAGAAAAAAGTGGATGAAATATAAATTCTGCATTTTCTTTAAACTTTAATGTTTGTTCTGTAGTGGAGACTATTAAATGTTTTCCAATAGCCATTCTTCCCTTCTTCCTCAGTGATAGAACCTCTGACTATTAGGAACATGAATGCACGCGCACACACACACACACACACACACACACACACACACAAAGTCTGCTTTGACCAGCCTTGGTTGATGCTATTAGTGGCCCTAAGACTCAGTTCTGGCTAATGGAATGTAGGCAGAAGCAATTTGTGGAACTCCTGGCCTGGGAAATAAGCTTAAGCAAGGGAGCATGCCTTTTTGCTTCCCTTTCCTCCTTCCTGATGCCTGAATGAGGATACATTCACTGGAGCTCCAACAGCCATCTCAGACAAAGAAAGAGACACTACATGTTGAGGATGGCAGAGCAATGAATAATGTTGATCCTGGAGTTGCCATGCCAGTCCAGGATTGCTCATGTTTACATTTCTACCTGGTTAAAGCCACGATTTTTTGGCATTTTTGTCACTTGCAACTGAACCTAATCCCAATTAGTACCTGGCCCTTTAAATAAAGTCACAAATGGATTAGCAAAATCTTACAGAAAACATTTATACTTAAAAGCAAGAGTTTAAAACTGCTATTTTATGACTGAAACTGATATTTTATGATAGTTTACGATTGCTCTTTCCTTGAGCTGTAAGAGGGAGAGGAAAAGGTGAAATATACGCTTTCATAGAGGGAAGTGGTAGAGTTTTGAAATCATTTAATGTATGAAAAAATTGTTGCTAGGTGACTGTTGTCTGAAAGCTTGCTGAGGTGCGTTGGCACCTAGAGAAAAATGCAAGTAGGAGTAACGTTTCATAAGTTTACCCCTTAATGAAGATGCTGCATTATTTTTAAGTGGTGAGCACTGGGTAAACACGCAAGAGAAAAACATTTTTTTTCCCACGTACGATTCGACAACTTTTCTTTGCAAGCAGCCTCATTCTCCAGATGGAGGAGCGGGAGCTGGCGCGGGACTGTGATGGGCAGCCTCCTCGTTGCTATCCCCGTCCCAGACGTGCAGCGCAGTCTCTGAGGTTCCGGGAGCAGCTGCTGCAAAATGCAATTTTAGTTTGGAACACCTGCCCTAGACTGAATCACCTGGGGAAAAGGGGTCAGGTGCCGATGGTCCTTTTGACAGAGGAGGCCCAGGCTCATTCTGGTGACAATTTTGTGTCACATGCACTGAATGTACTGATGTGGGAGCTGAGGAGAGACACACACAGAAGTTCTTCACAATAGCAAAGAGAAGGCAAAAGCCGTCAGACCTGGACCAGGTCAAGAACAGCAGTGAATCGCTGCCCGCGGATCAACCACTGTGTCCTGAGCCAAGAGTTTCTGATGATGGTCTCATCCTCAGGCTCCTCCCCTCCTACCAGACCGTCCTGACTGCTGGCTTTAAAAATTTTCTCCCCCCAAAATGCAGCTAAAACCTTCGACTGATTCCAAAGGAAGAAATTTGTCATTATTAATGGTTTCCAGAACTGGGAATTAAGTCATTCCTATTAGATATGAACAGAAGGGGTGGGGGAAGCCAAAGGCCAAGCTTAGTGAAGCAAAAGATTCTAAAGGGATTATTAGAACTAGGAAGTGAGACCCTGACCTGAGCCTGTATTCACCCTCTCCTGTTCTCTTTCGATTCATTTCATTTATTCAGTTGCTGGTTTTGACCTGTGGAGGTTTGTACGACACCCACAACCCAACAGAAGCGTTACTAATGATGAAACATCATAGTTGAAATCAACCCTTCTGCGAGTTCGTAATTTACCTGAAGCCTCAAACTTTATTCTGAGCCATATAGGTGAAAGAGAACATATTATTGTGTCTAATCCTTTACAATGGCAAATGCATGCAGATTCAAAGCAAGAAGATATTGCTCATTGGGTGAATGCAGGTCTTTTCCTGGGTTTATGTTTCGGGCTGCGACGTGGGAGGAGAACAAAGTGCAGGCGCCCAGCAGTATTTCCAACAAAGCTACTGTTGTCTCCCACCAGGCAGCTGTATTTGCGGGATTGTAATTATTATTATTTCCTTTTCTAAAAGACCAGTTCAAAAATCCCGAATAATAATTTACCTCACAAGAATTTGCTCATTATGTAGTTATTCCATCTTTCTGCTCTTTCAAAACCTTATTTTTGTAGCTAGGCATGAAAAAATCTCCCAGAGATTCTAGAGCAGGTCTTTTTCTATTCATGAGATTGCAAACAGAAACCCCTTATTCAAGAAGGAAAAGGTTATTAAACCAAGTGAAGGTCTCTCTGTATTAAAATAAAAAGATAGAAAAAAACTGTGACTGCAATCATAACTGTGAGGCACGATGCAAGAGGTGTGAGCAATGCACAGCTCCAGCTCGGCCTGTCCAAACCGGCACAGTGCCAGCAGTAAATTTAAAAGTTGATTTGTTAACAATCTTATTTGCAATGTGTTTGGCTAGTTTTTAATATCTGCTTATTGTTTTTGGGGGGTGTCCAGGCTTGTTTCCTAACCAAGTAAGTTATTGAAACCTTGAACAGTTAATATTCTGAGACGCTCATTTGGTGAACTATCTTAATACCCAAGCAATGACTTGAAAGTGCATCTGAGGTCAAAATATGGAGTCACTCCTCTCTTATGCATGCTTCTTTTACTAACTCTTGAGTTTCAGTTCCCTTAGTATTGTTTTGAGAGTAGGTGTTGATGCTGATTGCACTGTAAAAGAAAATCCTATAATATTTGCCCTTCTGTCTATTGCCTTTCCAAGGAAGTTATTCACTACTCCCAATTTTATGCCACAGTCTGAATAGTTTTCTTTTATAAAACATATCTAACCATATTGTAATCAAGAAATTTTAATGATTCTCTCCACCATCCCTCTCCTGACACGTAAATAGCCCACAAAGCATCACAATTGCCTTTGTGACTACAAGACACATAGAAATTGCCAGCCAGAACTCTGAGCACATCACCGGTATTGCAACAACAACAAAAAAGCAGAAAAGCCACATTAAGCTGTCTTATTGGGAGTTGTCAAGAAACAAAATGAACTAATTATTATTTCCTTTCTTTTCCCAATGATTTGCAATTCCTGGATGAAACCTGAATAATACTCAAAGGTTCCAAAGCAACCCTTTAGAAAGTGACCTTTTGCTTTCCCCATTTCATTTGCCCTAAGTGTTAATTGACTTTGGAAAAGCAGTATATTATCTTTTTAGAAAAAATAAGAAGATAGACCTGATTTGTGAACACCAACATCCTACAGCATCAAAGCGTTGTTTAAATCATCTCACAGCAGAGCTGAGAACAACTATCCAGGAGAGTGAGAGAGAACAGATCTAAAAAAGAAAAGGGGAAAAAAAAAAAAAAAGGGCAAAACAGTCTCCGAATGAAAGAGTGCCACTGCCATCTAGAGGGAGAAGTGATAGCAGCCACCTACCAAGAGGCAGGGAAATGATTTTAATTATCATCCTGTGTCACCACTAATTTTCCATATTCAGAGTTCACCTTTACTCACTCTTTGTTCTAACTAAAGCACTGGCTTGATAGGGACAAATGGGTGTGGGAGTTCATGAAAAGTGCTTCTCTCACAGCAAAACACTTCCCTGAGCTACTAACAGGTACACAAGAGTTGGCATGGGCACATAACCGTGTGTAATGACTCTGCTTTTAACACTCAAAGGAGCACATGTAGGTTCTCCTTAGATACTTGGGCCCAGAACCAGTGTACCTATTTCTTTCCAGATCCTTGTAACATTTTTCCTTTGCGGAATAATTTCTCCTACAGCACAAAAACATTTCCTTTTTATTTTTGTTTATTTTTTTTTTTTTGCCCTATACTTATGTTGTAAAGATGTTTAATATATATTATATGAAAACAGTCTAGAAAACCCTGAATACAAGAACTATAGATATAAACAGAAAGAAACCAATTTGTGGGTATTATTAGATTTACAGAACTTATAGAGGTTAGGAGGCTAAGAAAATAAAAGGGTTGATGTCCCTGCTAATATTCAGGCCAGGTACAGCAGAAAAACAGAAATCATCATGGTATGTTATTAATTGCTTTGAACATACCATGCTTAATTTAGAATAGAGGTTACAGTCTACATGGAGCAAAGCTGTATTTCTTAAAATTATTTTAATCCTTGGAATAGAAAGCATGGTGTTTCTGTTGTTAGCAATCTTTGGGAAAGGAATTTATGTGAATTGTAATAGCAATCCCTAGATTTTGATATTATTATTTAGTGGTTAGTTAAGTATAATTCGTGACTTTTAGCCAGAAAGCATTATATCTTTCCACTGTGACTTTGGAATTCTTTTTTAAAACAGGATCCAATTTTACTTAAGTTTTACCAACACTGTTTCAGCAAAGAACATTTTACTTATCATGTGAGTCTTGTTAGTGTTATAATTGAATCAATAATTTAATGTTCTCTTTTCTCAAACTAAAGAAGGATAATAGCACCAACCAATAATTAGTCATTTAGAATTAGTAGTTATTTGGAATTCAGGAGACATGGAGTCTGCAACTATTAACTGGTTTTATAATTTCCATAGGTCTCAATTTTCTTATTTAAAACTAAGTAAGAGCTGAAATAAATGACATTTAATATCAATTACTGTAGTAATAGGGAGAGACCTTTATAAATGAAAATTGATGATTTTGATATGAATAAGGCATAACAAATCTTTTTGTAATGAAGCTAAAATATTCTCTTTAATTCTGATTCTTTACTTTTATAATGATGAATCTAGATATAGATTTTCTTGTATTCATCATTCTTGTATGGGTTCATTAGGCTTCTGTGATTTGAGTATTGCTATCCTTTATCAGTTCTGGAAAAGTTCACAGCCCTTATTTCTTGAAATATTTTATCCCCCCTTCCTCTTCTATATGTTCTCTCCTTCTGGAACCCTGACTAGATATGCACTATACTTTCTCATATGCTCTTAACTTCTCTTTCATGTTTGTCTCCTGGGCACTTCATTCTGGATGCTTTCTTCAGATGTCTTCCAATTCCCTAATTTTCTCTTATGCTCTGCCCAGTCTTTTGTTAAACCTGTTCACTGAGCTTTTAATTTAAGGGCAAAAAAAAATTTCCAATTCTGGAAAAACTAACTTTTTCCATATCTACTTGGTCATTTTTAATTATCTTGCTCCTTATTCATTTTAAAATACCATATTTCATTGCTATAAACACATTAAACATAATTATTTGATGGTCTCTATCAATATCAATATCTGAATGCTTTTTTAATTTGCTACTGCCACCTGCTGTTTCTGCTAGCTCTCACTCTCTTGTTTTGTTTCCTTATATTCTTTGGGTTTGGGGCTGTGAGCTCATATTCCTTAGGATATTTGTGGGAATTGTTTGAGAACTGAGTTGAAGATAAATTCTCCAGAGAGGATTTGCTTTTTTCTTCCACATTCCTAAAACATACCAATCTCAGAGCACTGCAAACCTTGTGGCTTGTGGCTACAAATTCTAAAAAGAGATTTTTTTTCCTTCAAACCAATATTAAACTTTAAGACACATGATTTCCCTTGCAATTATGGAGAAAACAAAGCATGGAGTATTGTTCTTAGTTTTTATTTTATTCTTAGCCTGAGGGTACAGAGATTTGGAGTCCCATTTTTCTAGGGGACCCATTTTTAAATCTCCATAGTTAGCAGGTCCTGGGCTTTTTTTTCCTCCCATTTCCCATGCCCTGTGGGAACACAGAAACTAAAGATCAGGTCACCAGATTTGGCAAATACCCTCAGAGTGAAAGCTGGCCTTATCACTCCAATTATCTATTTGAGTTCCCACTTTTACTTAGGTTTTGGCCTCTTAGAATTTCTTAATTCCTTGCCAGAACATCAATGGTATAATAAAGTGTGGTTATATTATTTGGAATATATATATATATATTCCCAGATATTTTATATATATATCATATGGAGATACATAGATAGATACAGGTATAGATATAGATATAGGTATAGATATAGATATAGATATATAGATATAGATACAGATAGATAGATATAGATATAGATACAGATAGATAGATAGAGATAGAGATAGAGATAGAGATATCCCAGAATTTTCAGTTGTATTTGGCCAGAAGGTTTGTCAAAGAATCTAGGCTGCCTTGCTACTGAAAACAGAAGTCTTTGTATATTGAATCAAAACATAAATCTACATTTGTATTGTGTTCTTATGGCATGAAATACTGAATACTTGGCTTCCTGTTCCATATGACTTAATGATTTGACTGTTCTTTCTAAAATAAATCTTATGTCACTTTCTCACTCAAACCCTTCAATAACAATCCCTTGTGTCAGGAAAAAATTCAGTTTCCCTAACACTTCTTACAAATATACTTAGAGGTGTATAGAGTGTTCACCTCACATCTCTCTCTATCATCAACACCTTTATCATCAGCAATGCCATTCAACCCTACTGAATCACACTGTATTTCTGCTCCATGCATTCTCTTGAACATTTTTACATGGTCTTTGCAAGAACACTCTTCTCTTCCTAGTCATCGTTCAAGTTTTAGCTTATTGGTCACCTCCTCCAGGCAGCCTTTCCTGTAACTCAAATCCAGGTTGAATGGTGCCCTTCCTTGGAACTGTTCATATTTCTGAATCCCCCACTATAATACTGGCTTTATAAAAGCAGGTATCATATTTATTCTGTTTAATTATATACTTAGCACTTACCACAATCCCATGCAAATAGTATGCTCTCAATATATACTTTTTATTTAAAAATGAAGTATCTTTCTGCTTTTTAATTGTAAACAAAGATATCATTGTGCCAGGGTATTGCTAAAGAATTGTACCTTAAATTACTGAGTAATACAGAGGTATAAGAATATGTATTCACGTTAAGCACATGCTTATTTCAGAACCTTATTTTTATCCTGAAAAAAAAAAAACAATCCTCCAAAGTATTAAATAAAGTCTGAAGCTCAGCTCATGCTGTTGCCAAGAGGACAGCAAGTCATAAAAGCTTCGGGGACTCTATTCCTATTGTCTGTGAAGAATGATTTAATTTCTTCATTATAATTCCTGCTGCATTGAAAGGAAACAAAATAAAAGGCTCATCAGAAGGTCTTCCTAACTGAAATCTTAGGAGCTCGGGGTCTTTTGACATTTACTGAAACAACTGCTAAAATGGTTAGAGGTAGGCAGACCCTAATGCGGCCTGTACCTGACCAAAGGGAGGATGTGCAGTGTGCTGGGCTTCGGAGTTGCCTATTAACTCTTTTCCTTCTCCCTCCTCTAATGCCTCAGTCACTTGTTTTGTTATTTGTGTTTCTAATTCATTGCCTTCAGGCTCCATATGAGGCCCATATTTTCATCAGCATTAACCTCAAAGTTTAACTTAAACAACTGTGTACACACACTACAAACTTGTCTACCATCTAAATTATTTCAGGCTGAAATTGCAGCAGCCACTGTGATTTTTTTCTAAATACAGAAGTAATTAGCCACTCAGCTACTTTGTTTGGATGAAATCAGAGCAAAGCATAGGTTTCAAGACGTGATAAAATTCAGCATAGTGGACATTGTTTTCATGGCAAACCAAGCGTGCTAGAGTGTACATATCCTATACCACTCTCAAAACTCTCACAAGAAACTAGACTGAATTTAAAAATCATGACATCTGAACCCAGAGTATTCGCCTAAGGTTGAAAATCTATATTATCAGTGATTTGTGTGGCTCCTGGAATGGAAACTCTTGTGTCTTTTATTATTTTAACTCTTTAGAAATACTTACAGAAGTATAAAAAAGTAAGAAAAACAACTTCTTTAATGCTTTTGTTCATTATTTATGACCCATAAGAGAACTGATCAAAGTCTTGATTCAGATTCAGGATTCTTATTGTAATAGTTTGGGAGCTAAATTAGATTGACAGGCATTTCCAGGATCTTGGGTCTGGTAATAATTTACGATAACGATAATTACAAAGGCTGTGAAAGACCTTCTGTAAGGAAGGAATACAGCTCATCTGTCTCACTTTCTAATGTTAAGCACTAACCCCCTCTCTTTTCTTTGCAGTTGATGTTCTCAGTGCATCCTTATTGTATTGATGTTGTACAGCCACCTGATGAATTCACTAGTAGTAGTGGGCATTCAAGTTTACACACACAATCAAATAAATAAGTAGCTTAAATGTCTTTCATGGGATCACCAGTGACAAAGGTGAGTCAGGGACTAATCTAATATCTAAGCATTCTGTTTCCCATTCCTGAATTTTGTCCAATAGTTATTCATCTTCCCATTAAGGCATAATTGAGTTTTGTTTCGTTTGTTGTTTTTTGTTTATTGTGTTTTGTTTGTTTGCTTTGAGAAGTAACGTGCTATTGTATGATCACTACTTTCTGGTAGGTACTTATATCCATGTCTAAAAAGATCTCAGATTCTAGACACAGAAGTCTCTGTAATAGGAATCCTGCATTCCTTTGAGAGAAGTACACTGTGGGAAAACATACGATGAACATTAGAAATAAGTTGTTGAAGTGGGATAATTACCTGGATAGGATATTGAAGCCAAAGATGCTTGAGTGGCAGCAGCACCAAAGGGAGGGAAGTGACTTGTGTCATGTCTTAAGGATCAGTATAGTATTGATTTTGGTTACTTTGCTGACCTAAAATAGAGGAAAATACAGTAAGGTGGTGAAATGTGCTGATGATACAGAATGGAGAAATTCAGTCGATACAAGACAGGGAAGCAATAAAACTAACAATGACTTAGGTAGGCTAGAATTATGGGATGTTAAGTGTTTTGTGCCATTCAGTTTTTGGAAAAGTCTAAATAAAGTTAATTTAAAGACAAATGCATAAGAAAATAAACTTAACCTTGGGTGGGCCATAGATTCCAAATCTTTTTCCCCAGATGTTTAATGTGGGGTTATCTTTCACTTTTCCAAATATTTAGGAAGAAAAATTTGTAATATTGTACATAATTTCATGTGAAAGTCCAAATGAGAGAAGAAATTGCTAGTATTGGGATATATTATTCCTCTGTTTGTGAGAGAAATAAAATAAACTATAAAAAATTATTTCAGTATTGAGTCCAGCAAGCTGAAAGATTAGTTCTTCAGAGTGATAAAACTGCCACCATGCATCCATTTAATATGCAATATCTTGGAAAGTATTCCCACTGACAGAAAGCGTAATAGAGGTGAAGAGAATTTCAGCTTCTATCAAATTTACATATATAAGCAAAGACTAAAAGCAGTGACAATATATCTCAACAGAGAGGTCTACGGCAAACTTGAATGGTCTTATTTCCACAGTGGAAATCAGATAATTGAAAGAAAGTTAAATGTGCTGAAGGAGGTAGGAAATAAACATGGGGCAGTAGGCTAAGGATGAATGAATCTTGTCAGATGGTCTCTAATGTTGATGTCTACAGACTGGTGGTGATAGGTAAGTGGATTGGCCCCTGTATGTGTCTTCGGAGTCACTCTGGTTTGAAGAGCTGTTTCGTCATAACTGTCCAGATATTAGAGCTGTCTTGCAGTAATTCTTTGGGTACTTGGGTATCTAAATCCACTTATATTCTTTAGCTATTAAAAAGAAACTTAAAATCTCTGTTCAAAAAAAATTGTATTTAAATTTTGTTCAAAATATTTTGTTCTGTTTAATAGATAATGGCCCTTTAAGAAAAGTATGATTGAAGCAGTTTTAATAAAAGCTATTATCTAAAGCTTCTTTTAAAGTGTGTGGAGGGGTACAGCTAAGGGGAACCAAGTGTGAAATGTTTAATGAGTGAGCAATCTATTGCATATAAAATAACCCACATCAGAGGAAGAAAAGGGAGGGGCAGTTTCATTTTTCCACTCCAGTGTCAAGAGAAACACTTTATTCTAATTAGAGGAAAAGCAGACATAGGGCCTTCACCCCCTTCGGTAGCCCCATACCATTAGTTAGAAATATCTTAGCTTCCTAATTTTGCTGAATGGAATAATAATAACAACTAGTATTTTATGAACTCTCACCATTTGCCAGGCAGTAGGGTGAGGATAGTCAGAAACGGGGGACTGGAGAGTGGACATTGTACGATTCACTTCCCTTTGACTATTTCTTTTTTTGTAGTTGAAAAAGGTGAAAATTGAGAAAATATTAATAGCTGAAGAAGCGAAGAGGTGGTCTGAACCAAATACTTGGCGAGTTGGAGAGCAACATGTAATCAACCACTGTACATAAAATTAGTGTTAAAACACATGGATAAGGTAAAATTCTGGATTTTTTAGAAAAACACTAAATTATACAAAAGATGATTTGCTTTCCTAATTTTAGTGTTTGTTTTGCTTCAGGTTTGTATTATGTGGTGTTGCTACCGGATTTAATCTAGGTTCTTGATTTATGCTGCAGAAATGAATTTCAGAGTATATCAGGTGAGTGAGGCCAGTAATTTATTAAGGTAGGGAGAGAAGAGAAATGGGAGAAAATAGCAGATCACGGGTCCCCGGTAGAGGGTAAGGGGCTGAAGAGTGATAGAGAGGGCTGATTTATAGACTACAATTGCCCATTATAGATTATAAACGCCCAGGTTTTACTTACGTGTTGATCCGTGCAGGGGGGACATGGCGAGAGCAGGGTGCAGAAGCCTCGAGGGCCCCAAGTGCAGCAGCAGGGCGCGGAAGCCGCTGGGAGCAGAAGCAGGGGGGCAGGAGGGCAACAGGGGTCAGGAACAGGAGCAGAAGGGGCAATTTGACCTTTGTGCCTGCTTTTTAAACTGTTAATTATTCCACCCCTTTGCTAATGATATGGGGGGAGTCCCAGGTGTTTGCTGTTTTGATCAATTATCAATCCCCTGGGTGGGGCCAATGATAATGTCCTGGGAGAATTATCTGGAGCTTCTCCTGGCTTCCGAGAGAAATCTTGCAAGGATCTTCTAGCAGCCATCTTGGGGTATTGATGTCCACATGGTCCTCTAGCGAGGTTCCAGATCCATTTATTCATTCCCTATACGAAGCCTGCTTCAGTGTGGGTTAACATTTATTGAGCACCTATCACATGCCAAGTGAGAATAATTAGATTTCAATTTCCTGCTAAGCTTTTGGGTTAAAGATAATAATCCCATTACATATATAAGGAAATTGAGGCCTGAAGATTTTAAGTAAGTTGCTCATTGTAAAAAGATAATTTTCAGAGCCAGGATTCAAAACTATCCTGTTTGACCCTAAAGAGTTTCCTTATTCCCATTATATTAAACAATAATACTAATGTTCTAGAGAAATTTTGCTCTTATGCATATTTTGGAAGAGTAACATACCTTGTGATATATTTAAACCCAATTACTATAGTCTTTTCCCCCAGATTTTTCTCCATTATACCCAATGTATGTCTTTGATTCATTGGTTCCTTCAGACCCATTTCAAACATTATTTCTTTGATCCACTTGAAATGCTAATTCCTATGTCAAATAAGAAAACTTTCCATTTTGAACCCTAAATCATAAATTTAGTGTATGTTTCTTTGTTGATTTTGCATGGGACAGTATTTAGGCCTTCATTATCCCTTCTCATTGCTTTTTTTTTTTTTTGAGATATTGCAACTATCTTAACAAAAGAACTCAGGATGAAAAGTGTGGAGGGAAAGAAATGATAACCAATACTTTGGTATGCAAACCAGACCCACAACTGCTTAACTTCCTGTAACTTTCTGCTTACTTGCTCCCATCTCTTTCCACTAACCTGCCTTCAGTGTTTCCCAGTCTTCCTACTCTATACCACATGGAAAAAACACAGACTTGCAAAATTAAGTTAGAGAAGGAAAAGAAATAAAGAAAATTGAGGGATTAGTAAATTGGGTTAGTAAGTTGGAAGAAAAAGAGGAAGGGAGAAGGGAGGGAAGGGAGAAAGGAAGGAAAGGAGGAAGGGAATAAGAGTGGGAGAGAGGAAGAGAGGAAGGAGAGGAGGAAGGAAGAAAGGAAGGGAGGAAAGGCAATTCCAGGAGAGGTAAAGGGGTTTTTGACAGTGGTTGTTTAACAGAACCCTTTAAAATTTGATGACTGCTTCCCTGAACGTACATATAAATACAAAATTTGCAAACAATTTCAGGAGTTCACAGAAACCTCTCCAAAGCTCATTCATAGTTGAACCCTTGCATTGGAATTTATTGTAAAACCATGTCTTTGAATGAAAAATAAAACCTAGAGATGTTTTCAAACACATTTTGACTATAGCTTTTGGCATATAGCAGCTTGATACACAGGGACTGGAATATACAATACACATAGGGAAAAAAATATATAGACAGAAAGCACAAAAAGGGCAGATTACATAATAGGCCACCAAAAATGCTTGAAGGACACTCTAGGAGTCTGACCCTGAGTGGCTTATATTGGTTTCTCAAGATACCATTGAGCTCCTCCTTAAAGAGCTCACCACAGCCTATTTTCCCTCCCCTGCAGGTGGCTTGAGTCATCACTTTGCTGTAAAGAATGTAATCTGCTCTCCAACTGGGAGCAAAGGTGAATTTAGTTGTGTTCTTTCTTCTCTCATGAATAGCATCTCCCTGACTGCTAGCCTCCTAAGCCTGTCAGCATCTCTTCCATTTGTTGGGGGTTGGTTCAGCCAGATGGAGTTCATCCAAAAAACTACAACCATCTAGCAATACGACTTCTGGGACCACGCCGTTTCTCGAGGAATCAATTAAGAATTGGCTCATATGAAGTTTTTCATGCAAAGTTATGTCCAAGTACCTCTCCCTGATGTAGCATTGCTAGACCTAATCTTGAACTGAGTAAATGTGGATAATGCTCACCGACAATAAACTTCTCAGTCTGGTGAGTTTAACAAAATAGTCAGAGAAACAGAGAATAAGAGCTCCAAAAGGGTTTATCTGTCCTATGGACGGGTGGCTCTTTCTTGATGAACACCTTCAGTGGCTCCCCTTTGCCCTCCAAATGCAGGGCAGCCTCCTCTGCAGGGATCTCCAGAGCCTGCACAATCTGTTTGCATTTCTAACTTTAGGCAAACCCTGCAGTTCCCCCTTCTGCTTTCTTTTGCTTTGGGCTTTCCATTCTTATTCATCTATCTCGTTTCCTATATAAATCCCCACCCATTCTTTAAAAACCCAAATCTACCCCCTCTACCAAGAAATCCTCCTTTAAACTTCCCATCTTCATCCCAGGAGAAAATAGTTCACACAGTCACTTGAGTGGGCAGAGCACAGGCTATGGATTTAGATGAATCGGAGATGGAATCTAGAATATGCCATTAGAAGGGTCACTTAACCTCTCTGACCCTCAGTTTTCTCATCTGTAAAATTGGGACACATAATAACTTCCTGATATATTTTGAGTGTGTCCCGCATAGGAGAATTAATCAATAAAAGTTCATTTCTTTCTTTAGATCCTACTGTGTTCTTTTCATAGTATTTGTCGCATACTACCCCATTCTGTGGTTCCTTGTATACATGTCCAATCTCTTCTACCAAATACTATTTCTAAAATATCAATTTATTATTAGCAGCCTTCCAAGGCCTTTTATATTACCCACACCATCATTTTCTATCCTCTTACCTGACTTTTTGCTTCATAGCAGTTATCACTACCTGTCATAGGATTTCTTTGTTTGTATAGCATGTGATTTCCCTCTCCAATGTAAGCTACCATGAGAGTAGGGAATTTTTCTGTTTTGCTTACTGCTATATCACCAGAATCTAGAATAGTGCCTGACAAATAGAAGATGCTCAGCAATATTTGGCAAAATAACAT
>JAQZBX010004190.1:47099-60484 GCA_029593785.1 Cabassous unicinctus | reverse complement strand
TTGAGAGAGATGGATGTGCAGATCCAGGAAGCAAAGCACACCCCAAACAGTATAAATCCCAACAGGCCAACTCCAAGACATATACTTGTCAAAATGTCCAATGCTCAAGACAAAGAGAAAATACTCAAGGCAGCAAGAGAAAAGAGAACCATCACATACAAGGGAAGCACAATAAGATTAAGTGCTGATTTCTCAGCTGAAACCTTGGAGGCAAGAAGACAGTGGTATGACATAGTCAAAATATTAAAAGAAAAAAACTTCCAGTCACGAATTCTCTACCCAGCAAAACTGGCATTCAAAAATGATGGAGAGTTTAAAATATTCACAGATAAACAAAAATTAAGAGAGTATGTCAATAAGAAACCTGCACTTTAAGAAACACTAAAGGAAGTTCTACAAGTTGAAAGGAAAAAACAAGGGAGAGAGAGTTGGAGGAGAGTTTAGAAGCAACTAACAAGACAAAAAACAAAAACAAATGAACATATGACATACATTAACCCAAAGAAACTAGGACTGAAGTAAGAAATTCATTACAAGTAATAACACTGAATGTTAATGGACTAAATTCAGCTATCAAGAGACACAGATTGGCAGAATGGTTAAGGAAATATGATCCATCTATATGCTGTCTACAAGAAACCCACCTTCGACCCAGGGATTCAAGGAGACAAAGTGAATGGCTGGAAAACCATTTTACAAGCTAACAATAGCCAAAAACGGGCAGCAGTAGCTATTCTAATATCAGACAAAATAGACTTTCAATGCAAAAATATCATAAGAGACAAAGATGGACACTATATATTAGTAAAAGGGGTAATCTCTCAAGAAGAGAGAACAATCATAAACATTTATGTAATCGGGGTGCCTCAAAATAGATGAAGCCACCCCTGGAAAAACTAAGTGAAGAAATAAATGCCTCTACAATTATAGCAGGGGACTTTCACACCATTATCATTAGACAGAGCATCTAGACAGAGAATCACTAAAGAATCAAAGGCTCTCAACCATACATTAGAGGACCTGGACTTAATAGACATATACAGAACACTACACCCAAATACAGCAGGATTTACATTCTTCTCGAGTGCACATGGAACATACACAAAGATAGACCACATGGTAGGCCACAGAAAAACTCTCAATGAATTCAGAAAGATTGAGAATATACAAAGTAATTTCTCTGACCACAATGGAATGAAATTGGAAATCACTTAGGGCCAGAGAAACAGGTTAGGCAGAAGAAACAGGGCCAGAGAAACAGGTTAGGCAGAAGGATATGGAAGTTAAACATCGCAATCTTAGACAAGCAGTGGGTCAAGGAGGAAATCTCAAAAGATATCAGCAACTGCCTTGAAACTAAAGAAATTGACAACACAACATATCAAAACCTATGGGATGCAGTGAAAGCAGTCCTGAGAGGAAAGTTCATAGCCATAAATTCATATATTAAAAAAGAAAAATAGCTAAAATTGAAGACCTAACGCACACTTGGAGGAATTGGAAAAACAACAACAAACCAAACCAAAAGGAAGTAGAAAGAAGGAAATAACAAAGATTTGAGCAGAACTAAATGAAATAGAGAATAAGAAAGCACTAGAAACAATAAACAAAACCAAAAGCTGGTTCTTCGAGAATATCAATAAAATTGACAAACCCTTATCCAGACTAAGAGAGAAAAAGGGAGAACAGATTCAAATATACAAAGTAAGGAAAGAGCAAGGGGATATCACTACTGACCCCACAGAAATAAAGAGTATCAAAAGAGGATACTTTGAAAAATTATATGCCAACAAGAATGATAATTTAGAGGAAATGGACAAGTGTCTAGAAACTCACAAACAGCCTACATTGATGAAAAAAAGAAATTGATGACCTCAGCAGTCCAATTACAAGTAAAGAGATAGACTCAGTCATCAAACACCTCCAAACTAAGAAGAGCCCAGGACCAGATGGCTTCACAGCTGAATTCTACCAAACATTCTGGAAAGAGCTAACACAAATTCTGCTTAAGCTCTTTCAAAAAATAGAAGTAGAAGGAATATTGCCTAACTCATTCTGCGATGCTAACATTACCCTAATACCAAAACCAACCAAGATACCACAAGAAAGGAATATTAGAGTCCAATTTCTCTAATGAACCTACATGCTAAAATCCTCAACAAAATACTTGCTAATCACATTCAACAACATATCAAAATGATTATACAGCATGACCAAGTGGGTTTCATCAAGGGTATGCAAGGATGTTTCAATATAAGAAAATCAATCAATGTAATACACCACATAAACAGATTGAAAGAAAAAAAGCACATGATCATCTCTATAGATACAGAAAAAGCATTCCAAAAAATACAGCACTCTTTCCTGATAAAAATGCTACAAAAGATAGGAATAGAAGCAAACTTTCTGAATATAATAAAGAGTGTATATGAAAAACCCAAAGCCAACATCATTTTAATTGGTGAAACCCTAAAAGCTTTTCCTCTGAGATTGGGAACAAGACAAGGATGCCCTCTATCACCAGTCCTATTTAAAATTGTATTAGAAGTACTTGTCTGAGCACTGAGGCAAGAAGAGGACATAAAACGCATCCAGATTGGAAAGGAAGAAGTGAAAATTTCATTATTTGCAGACAACATGATCTTATACATAGAAAGCCCTGAGAAATCTACAACAGAGCTTCTAAAACTTATAAATGACTTCAGTAATGTTGCAGGGTACAAAATCAATGCTCAAAAATCAGTAGCATTTCTGTACACCAATAAGAAACAATCTGAGGAGGAAATAAAAAAAATACCATTTACAATAGTAACTAAAAGAATCAAATATCTTGGAATAAATTTAACTAAAGATATAAAAGACTTATATACAGAAAACTACACAACACTGTAAAAGGAAATCAAAGAAGATTTAAATAAATGGAAAAATATTCCCTATTCATGGATAGGAAGACTAAATATCATCAAGATGTCTATCCTACCCAAACTAATCTACTGATTTAATGCAATCCCAATAAAAATGAGCACTGTATTTTTTAAGGAACTGGAAAAACTAACTACAAAATATATTTGGAGTGGTAAGAGGCCCCAAATTGCCAAAGACATATTGAAAAAGAAAAAGGAAGTTGGAGGTATCACTTTACCTGGATTTAAAACATACTACAAAGATACAGTGATCAAAATCGCATGGTATTGGCACAAGGATAGACCTAATGACTAATGGAACAGAATTGAGAGTTCTGATATAGATTCTCGAATATACCATCATCTGATATTCAAAAAGGGCACCAAGCCCTCTCAGTTGGGAGAGAATGGCCTCTTTAACAAGTGGTGCTTGGAGAACTGGATATCCATATCCAAATGAATGAGAGAAGAATACCATCTCACCCTTAAACAAAAATCAACTCGAGATGGATCAAAGATCCAAATATAAGAGGCAAAACCATAAAGACCTTGGAAGATTATGTAGGGAAGCATCTACAGAACCTTGTAGTAGGAAATGGTTTCATGAACTTCACAGTCAAAGCACGAGCAGCAAGAGAAAAAATAGATAAATGGGATTTCATCAAAATTAAAAACTTCTGTACCTCAAAGGATGTTATTAAGAAAATAAAAAGGCAGCCTACCCAATGGGAGAAAATATTTGGCATTCATATATCTGATAAGAGCTTAATATCATGCATATATAAAGAAATCCTACACCTCGATAATAAAAAGACAAGCAACCCATTTTGTGACCTGAAAAGACATTTCTCCAAGGAAGAAATACAAATGCATAAAAAGCACATGAAAAAATGCTCGACATCGCTAGCTATTAGGGAAATTCAAATCAAAACCGCAATGAGATACCATCTTACACGCATCAGAATGGTAGCTATTAAAAAATCAGCAGAATACAGTGATAAAAGGAAAAAAGAATAATTTCTTTTTAAAAATGATTTTTTTTGGAATTTTGTTCCCATTTTTTGAATGTCCCAATCTGCTAGTTACATTTTATTTTTAATTTAGTTTCTTTTTTTTTCTTCTTCTGAGTTTCCTTGTACTTATCTCTTGCATTTAAAATTATCATTATTATTTCTTTATCCTTTTAACTGTATTTTGTTATTATATGGGCTTCATATTCAACGAAGGTTTAGATCACAGAAGGGTTACAAGGGGGGCTGCAGAGAATCATTGGGGGGGTGTCTGGGATGGGGGATTCATGGTAGTAAGTCCATCTGAATATACATGAAAGATATATAAAATTATTCAAATGATCAAGGGATGGGGCATGGTTATGGTGGGTTGACAATTACTCAATAAATGAGGGAATCTGAATTCCCAGCCTGGAGAGCTCTGCTACATTCCCCAAGGGAGCAGCAACACTCCCCTGAGTGCAGAGGCAGTGTCTGGCAAAAGAGGATGGCCCACTGATGTGTTCTTGTTATTGAGGACTAGCTTTATGATTATTTGCTCTTCTAATTGAAACTTAGCCTACTGTTATGGGGTGCCTAAGGGTTGCCACCCTGAGAGCCTCCTTGTTGCTCAAATGTGGCCTCTTTCTAAGCCAAACTCAGTCTTTGAATGCATTACCTTCCCCCCAATGTGGGACATGACTCCCGGGGATGAGCCTCCCTGGCAACAAGGGATTATTTCCAAGTGCCAACTGGCAACACGATTGGAAAGAGACCTTGAATAAAAGGGGGAAAATGCAAAGAGAAATTAGTTCACATGGCTAAGAGTCTTCAAAGAGAGTCAGGAGGTCATCCCAGAGGTAATGCTTATGCACACCTCAGTAGGATCTCATAGAACACCAAAGTGGATATCACCCCACACAGAGGGACCCCTGAGGGCTCTGGCGACACCCAGGTCCTATATAAGTGGGGATAGCCCCAGAGATTGATGCCTAATTAGTGGGTTCTTCATTGGAATCTGTGCTCCTGAGAGTGACAGAGTTGGATTCAAATAAGTCCTCCCTGCACATGGTCCATCAGTCCCTTCTATTCAAACCTATATGTGATGCTGGAATTGTTAGGTGTACTTCCAGAGACTGAAGCCTCTGGCCTACCTATGTGCCAGCTGTGCCTGGAATCTTGGTGGAGCTGCAACTCCTACCCTACAGCTCAATGGACTCATCCAAGTAACCTGGCGAGGAGACGATGATGAGCAACGGCCATCCCAGGGAATGGAGAGGTCCTGCACCTGCAGGCAAGATAATCCCATCCACTGTATCCATGGGATATAAGCCCTCTCTCACTTGGAGGTGGAGTGGATATCACCATCCCAGTCCCCTCAGTATTGGGCTAGGAGCTGTGGACTAGAGTGGACTTGGTGGTGTTCTGTTGTAGACATATTGTGATTCAAGCAATGGAAAAAATTTTATTAGTGAGGTGGAGCTGGTGGCCACTGGACTTTTTTGGGACAGGGAGAGGAGAGGCAGTTGAAATACAGGGGCTTTTTTGGGACTTTGAGTGTTGTCCTGAGTGGCTTGGGCCATCAGCATATACCACGCAGAAGTGTGTGTGAGAGAGTGTGGTCTATGATGTGAACTGTGGTCTACGCTCGGTGGCAATGCCCCAGGATGTGTATATCCATTGCGGGTGTTGTGCCACGCGGATGAGGGATGGTAGCGTGGGATGTTGTTGGAGATGTGGAAGGTGGGGAACATGGGAATCCCTGTAATTTCTGAGTAATATTTAGGTAATCTAAGCACATTTAAAAAATAAATATATATATAACAAATAACATTTATGTAAACAAATGCACATATATTCATATGTATTTATATATCATTTTACAAACATTGGTATGTATTGTGAAAATTTTGATTTTTACCCATGATAAAAAAAAAAGGGAAATTCCAAAATTGACCAATTAATTACTCTATAGATAGGTTTAAAAGCTGATAATAGGATTAATGAACTGAAAGACAGGTCATTGTAAAATGTACATACAGAAGTATGGAGTAAAAAAATGAATGGAAACTAACATTAGAGAATTGATAGACACAATAAAAATGTCAAACATATGTGTGTTTGGGTTTCTGGGAAAAAGGGAAAAAAATAATGGGAAATGAAAACTCAAATGAAACTTTAAAACTGACGAATGGCATTGACCCACACAGATTCAAGAAGTTCTTAAAACTCAAATTAGGGTAACCACAAAGAAACTACACTGAATTATGTGATTAATTTTGCTCAAATTCAAAGACGAGAAAAATTTCAAAAGTAGCCAGAGAAAGTGACGCATAACCTAGAGCAAAATTAAGAACATGAACATCCAAGTGGTGAAGGAAAACAACTGTCCACCACAAATTTCATATTCTGTGTGTGGAGTGTATGTGTGTGTGTGTGTATGTTTATGTGTCTAATAATGGCCTTCAAAAGTGAAAGCCCAGAAGAGATATTTCAAATTGTGTAGTTCATGAAGGTGTACACTTAAGAGCTGAGCATATTTTCTATATTCATATTAGACTTCAATATAGAATTTACTGAAAAGTGACAAAAAGAATGCTAGTCTTCAAACAGCATGGCTTCATTCCAGTATCTTCCAGTTCACAGAGTGAAAGAGGTTGAATGATAATAGAATTTTGACAGAAATTTGTGACAATACTGTTGAAGAAAATATATCAGAAAAATAGATTAATTAGAATCTAACATGGCTAACATAATGCAAACTCAGAGTTGAAGACCAACATCAATTCCACCATATGGATCTCCCAACAAAAGAGGAAAAATATGGAGACTGAACATAAAGGAGAAAAGCAATACCCAGTGTTTGGCTCCCATGTCATTGTGTCAATTGTTTTCCTTAGAAAGTAAAAAATATTATCTAACAGAGTAATTGCTGCATCTTCACATATTTTTGAAATCTTGTAGGGAAATGGAATCAACATACAAATTATATAAATTCTCCATGCAATATTCATCTGAGGAGCCACTGCTATTTCTTGTAAGGAAGGCTCTTCTTCCACACGTAGGCAGGTTTCTTTATTCTGCAAGTGTTCATAACTCTGAAAACTCCATTTATTTGTGCAACTCTATGTATTATAAGAATTAGATTTATTGCTGTGACGAACAAAAGACTAGATGGAAGGAATGATGTCAATAAAAAGAATAGTATAGATATTTATTATATGAAATACCATTACTTATGAAAGTTGTTGAGAAATTGGGATAGATGATAAAGGAATCAAAATATATTGAATAGTATGCTCCAGGATCCTTCATACCACGCACATGCATACACACACACACACAATGATAATTAACACTTATTGAGGGTTACGTGTAAGCACAGTGTTATACATATAGTAAACATTATTTTGTGCAATTCTCAAAGTAACCCTGTTAGGCAGTACTTTTATTATTTCTAATTCAAGAAGAAACTGAAATTCAGAACTATTTAAAAACATACCTTCAATTACTCAGGTCAGAAATGTTAAAGATAGAATATAAACTCAACAAATTGACTCCAAAGTACTTGTTTTTACCAGTATACTCAACTGTTCATAATTGTACATAATAGACCTCTGCACTAAACTGGAAAGAAACATATTATTTTCCTTATCTACAGGGTCAAGAATACCATAGTATTGGTTTGAGGGTCAAATTAGTTAATATTTAGAAAGCATTTTAATCAAAGCTTGGCATGTTACACACACAATGCAAGTGTTGCTATTATTTTTAATAAATAAATTAGTGATAAAATTGAAACTCAGAATAATCAACTTGCCCAATGAGCAGAACATCATCTCAGAAATGTCTAATTATTCATGAATGGGTTTGTAGTAAAGCTGTTGGAGCTTCACTGAAACCCGTTTCATAATGTCCCATTGTAAGTTACATGGTTGATATATTTGCCAAAGCAAATATGTGGATCTGTGAAATGTGCACTTCACTGTATAAATTTCAATCTCAAAGAGAACAATAAAAAAAAATAAACAAAGCTAAAAAGTGAAGGGAGCTTGACATGTAAGAGCAAACATGATAATATCACTACAATGATCAGATTCAACTTGATGTTGTATAAATCACAAATTAAACTTTTGTTGCAGACATGCATATGCAAATAACAGTCTCAATAGGATGTCCTTAGTGAAGACAGATGATCTCCATGAAGAAAAATACACCTACACGTTTTAATCACTTGTGTCCGTTGTATCTTATCTGTGAGTAACAGAAGTCAGTTCTGACTATGCTAAGTAAAAAGGAACTGGTCTGCCTGAATACTGCGACTAACAAATCAACTTGCAACCAGAAGACAAGGTATAGAGAGCAGAGAGCATCCCAGAGAGGTTTGGAGGCTGAGTCGTGCTAACCACAGGGCCAGTGTACATTCCTAGGATTAGTTTGGTTTTTAAGAAATGGCTGAGATCAGTTTACTGCGTAACTATTTTCTTCACCTTGGGTCACTCACTTACTTAAGATAACCATGGGCAAGCATGGTTCCTGCCTCCTGCTCTCTGAATCAAGGATCTCTCCATTCAAATTTCATATGAAATCAGAAAAGGATCATCAAAGGAGAGAATTTCCTTCATTTAGCTCCATGCCATGGCATATGCCCTCTAAAATATTGCAGTGCTTTTGGCTGGAGAAATTTGATTCTTGACAACCACCAAATGCAAAGTTCTAAACATTTTTCAAAATAATAATAAAAGAAATATAAAAGAATCACCCACGTGCCTCTTTGAGATTTCTATTCTAATGAGTTTGGAGGTTTATGAAAGCATCAAATTAACCCAGCTTGATTACACACAACTACCTAGTTGGGAATAGTTTGTTCAACACTATTCAAAACAACACGTTTGGGAAATTATATAATATCCTTTTCTTGCTCTCCACTCATGCTTTGCTCCCATTATAATGGATGGCAAGGAAATTTTTTCAGTCCTGCAGATTATCTTTGTGACAGGAATGCCCATAAAGTACATTTTTCAAATAATAGGCAGATGAAGAGAAGAAAGGAGTAAGTGGATGAAGAATGAAATGATTAAGAACAAAGAATGATTCAATAAAAAATGAGGAAAAATAGTTTTGAAAAAGAAGAAATTTGGTAGGATGATCATTACTGTAAATGTAAAATTTATTGATTTTGCACTTGTAACAAAATTCAAAATAAATACAAAGTTCTCATCTCCCATCCAATGGAATTATGAGAAGAAATTTCACCACAGTGACTAAATTTATTCTCCGTGGACCCACTTACTGCCTGGATTGCAGATCTTCTTCCTGCTATTCCTGGTGGTTTACATGGTCACAGTGGCAGGGAATCTCATCATGATTGTCCTCATCCCGTTCAGTGCCCGGCTCCACATGCCCATGTACTTTTTCCTGAGCCACTTATCCATCGTGGATCTGTGTTTCTGTTTCAATGTGACTCCAAAGATGCTGGAGATTTTCCTATCAGACAAGAAATCCATTTCCTGTGTTGCTTGTCTGACGCAGTATCACTTTTTTATTGCCCTGGTCCATGTTGAGATCTATATCCTGGCTGTGATGGCCTTTGATCGGTACATGGCCATCTGCAACCCTCTCCTTTATGGCAGCAAGATGTCCAAGAGGGTCTGCACATCCCTTATCGCGGCACTTTATGTGTATGGAGCACTCACCGGGCTGATGGAGACCATGTGGACCTACAACCTAGCCTCTGTGGCCCAAGTGAAATGAACCACTTCTACTTTGCTGACCTTCCGCTGATTAAGCTCGCTTGTTCTGACACCTCCAACAAGGAGTTAATGTTTGATGTGGCTGGATACAACTTCTCCTATTCTCTCCTTATCATCCTCATTTCTTATAGCTACATACTTCCTGCCAAATTGAGGATCCTTTCTACAGAGGGCAGGTGCAAAACTTTCTTTACCTGTGGCTCCCACCTGACAGCTGTCACCATATTCTATACAGCTCTTTTCTTCATTTATCTCAGAACCCCTTCAAAGGAATCTGTGGAACAGGGAAAAATGGTTGCTGTGTTTTATACCACAGTTATCCCCATGTTCAACCCTATGATTTATGGTCTAAGAAATGAGGATGTGAAAGAGGCATTAACCAAAGTTCAGAAAAAAATTACTTTAAAAAAAAAACAACTCTCTCTTCTTTTCCCCAAAAGATTTTGCTGGACCTTTTCCTTAATGTTAAGGATAAATTTAATGGTTAAATAAGAAATAAGATGCACAGAGGTGATCTATGTGTCTTTTTTATAAAATTCAAAAAATATGGAAAATCTAAACCTATAAAACACAATTTTGATTACAATTTTTTCATATTTGTTGTAGGCATTTTGTTGTTCACTAAATATTTTTATTTCTTTGCCTTTTAGGCCACAGGAGATTTAAAACTTTGGTTCCCTGGGTGATGTGTGGGGCATGTGGTTATATCTGGAAATTGAGTTGGATTTAAGTTCACATGTTTTGCTTCTCAGCTGAGCATTTGTAATGAGAGGATTAGCAGGTGGTCTTTTTTAAAAATTATTTTCATGGTGAAGAGCAAGACTTAAGATAGTGGTTGTTCAGGCAGCATGGTTTCTTGAGTGAGAAGAAATGGATCAGATCCTTCAGACAACTCACATCAGACATGTATGATGGGTGAGAAATATATCTTTGTTTATATAAACTACCACAATATATCGAGTTTGCTGTTTTCCCAAAAAGAATTTGCCTCTTCTACCTGACATGATAATTTATATATAATTCAAACACGTAGAAATACATACATCAAAATGAATACACTGACTGATAAAGAAATCACATTTCAAATTATATTTTCTGTTCTTGTATTTTCTATGCTTTTACATGTAAATGTTTAACTAAAAATTACTTATTGTAAATATTATTTGGCTAAGTAATGCACTATGGATGCAACTCTTGCTGCACAATTATTTGATTTTCATAAAGTTAATCATTATCTCCAGTTTTCCTTTTTTTAAAAAAAAATCTACTTTTCCTTAAACACTTGAAGAGCACTATATAGTTCCTCTCAGTAGGTTTCCATCATATAGTTGGTCTATCATTTCCACATTTTACCTCTGGAGTACTTCTGACTTATTATTTTCTACATTGGTTGCTTGCTAGGCATACTGCAAAGTTGTTATCTACACATAATGATTTTATCATGTATTGAAATCTTTTCATATATTTAGCATTGGTTTTTTCACCAGTCATTTTGTTTTAAACAGGAAATTCAGCAGTTAAGACAGAAAACAATGTATATTATATTTCAGAATAGAAATTAAGATAGTGGGATATCTATGCTAAGATTAATAAAATCATATCAGGTACTGGTAAATGCTACATTGATCGTAAAGTGGGACAACATAGAAGAGAATGACTTGCCAAGATCAGAAGTGAGAGGTGTAGTAAGGTGTAATAATATGATCTTTCCCATGGATGGGAAGGAGAAGGGGACATTGGAGTTGAGCTTACATGGTGAGAAGAAGGCAGACTTAAGCAGATCTTGGGGAACTGTAGCCAGCAAAAAAAATACCACATACAAAGTTTCAGCAATGTAACCCAGCATGTTGTAGTAGCAAAAAGAAGGGCAATATGGCTGAGCTTAACAAATGGGGGGAAAAATAGGAGTTGTGTTCAGAAATGTGGTCCCTATGATTATTTGATTCTACCATGGGTGGCCAGAGATGATGAGGCAAAAGGACTGTAGCACTTCTGCTTACATGTCCATATTTTAGTCGCTACCTTAACATAAGTGGTCAATACTCCTTCAGTTAGACAGAATGAAAGAATTAGTAATTTGCTTAATGAAATTTAGTACTAGTATTAGTATTCGTATTACTATTTGAGAAAATAAAGTTTTATGGAACAATTAATAGATTTTTCTACTGGCCAACTCTAAGTTCCTTCCACACTTCCCTTGATTATTTAAGATTTTGCTGGGGCCTTGTTCCCCCCAACAATTCTCCACAAATACTTTCAATTTCTGTTAAATACCACATCATGGTTCAATGAAAGGTTTATAAATCTATCATTGCATATGTTAAATCAATACTGGAATTATCTGTACATGCACCTGTTTTTTCTAGTATTCTAGGAACTTCCTGAAGGAAAGGGCAATGTTCCTTCATCTCTTTATCTTTACCAACTCAAGATAAATTCAAAGAAAACTTACACCACATTATGTGAGTCATATTTTCAAATTCAAAGACAGGAGAAAAATATCAAAGGTAGGCAGACAATAAAGACACATCCTAGAATAGAACATCATTAATCCCGACAGCTGATTTCTTAACAGAAACAACTAAGGACTTAAAATTACATGATCTTTATGTTTTTAATTTTGTCCTTTTTTCCTATTTATTTGTCTATTTATTTATTTATTTTTAAAGAAGCTTTAGATTACATAAATGTTACATAAAAATATAGGGGATTCTCATTTGCCCCACCCCTTCCCCCTCCCACACTTTCCCATATGAACAACATCTTTCATTAGTATAGTACATTTGTTAGGCTTGATGAACACATATTGAAGCAATACTATTAACCGTGGACTAAAGTTTACATCATAGTTTACACTCTGCCCTGCACAATTTTATAGGTTGTGATAAAATGTATAATGGCCTGTATCCATCATTGCAAAGTTACGCAGGACAATTCCAATGTCTGGAAAAAATCCCCTTGAAGTATTAAAAGAAAACAACTGCCCACCAAAAATTTGATATCCGTATTTGAAGCATGTGTGTGTTTGTAAGAAGGACCATGAAAGTCAAAGCCAAATAAGCAAGAACAAAGAACTAAGAAAATGTGACACCAATAGACTCACATTAAATTTAAAAAAAGATAAATAAGATACAGGCACACACTGATATGTCAATGAAATTTGTGAAAAATGTGGCACTGAAATACAAATTGACATGGCCTATTCTTCTTTTGTTCCTGAAACTAATTTTCTTACCACACTAAACTACAGGGCACTCTGAATTGGAATTGTGTCTTTGTATATAAGCCCTCTCAGTTTAAAATGCCTTTTTTGAACACATACTGCTTGATCAGGAATATTCTTAACGATTATTCTAGAAGGAAGGAAGTTTTCACCTCTGGTGTGAACCTTTCTTGATTATGGATTCGGATTTTGGCACTTCTTCCTCTCATTCTAACTTATGAATACATCCTTAATTGTGTTTTAAAATTAAACTGCTAGAGTCTTTTAATTTACTTCTGAAAGTTCAACCACCTATGACAATGCCAAAAAAAAAAAAAAGAATAAAAAAATACATGTCCTGAGCCAAAGAATTGTAGATCACAGTGTTAAATATATTGATTAGTAATGTCTGAATGTCAAAAACATTTTTAGTGTATAGCTATTTTCCATAAAAATATATATATATATAATTTATATTCATTTTAATCAATAAATTTGCTTTGACTCTTCTCAAAAAAAAAAAAAAAAAAAAAAAAAA
>JAQZBX010004190.1:0-46999 GCA_029593785.1 Cabassous unicinctus | reverse complement strand
ATATGTTCAAAAACTTGGGAAGGCAAGTATTTTTTAACAAGACACAGTGGTAAATTGCACTGTCTTTACATTAACAACTGTTCATCAAAAAACAACATGAGAGTCAAAAATTAAGGCACAGATTGGGAGGAGATTACTGTATAAAATATATCTAATGAAAGTTTCATATCCAGAATATTTTATATAAAATTTCTATGAATAAATAAAAACCAGATAACTTATTAAAATAGCAAAATACATATAGGTGCATCTCAAAAATAAACTTCAAAAAAAGAGTCAAATAAACACTGGACTTCAGTGATCATCAAAGAAATGCAAATTGCAACTAAAATAATATATCATTCCCTAAACACATATACTAGAATGAAAATAATAATAATACAATGAAAATAGTAAGTATTGATGACAATGTGGAACAAGTGGACTTGCCTTATAATAGTGGTAGGAAGTTAAATTGATATAACCAGTTTGAAATACTATTTGGTAGAATCAGCTGAAGCCAAACATATGCATATAACCTTAAACTAAAATTCCACTCAATGTATAACTGGAACAAATGCATATATATGTTCATAAAGAGATTGTGAAAGGATGTTTTTTTTAACACTCTAATGTGGAAGATTTCTAAATATCTAGCAACACTGAAAATTATATGGACATTTTGGTATAGTCATAAAGTGGAATACTACACAACAATATTATATACTATGTGCTGGTTTATTTATCTTTTGATTCAGAGATAATTTCATGACTACAGTTATCAATAACCAATTTCAAACCAGGAGATTCATAGAACAAAATTTTGCAAAGTCCTTGTTTTTGTGCTTAATTCTAAAAAGTATGCTGTCCATTTTCACATTACAATCGTAAGAGGTCATTCCGACTTGCTTTGTTAATTTTTCTTTACTACTGAAATAAAGATGATTTCCAACGAACTTTAAATATCCAATTCATGCCTATCATTGTTGTAAAAGAGAACAAAGATGAGAAGTTTAAGTGTTATAGCAGGACAGATAAATACCACATGGATTCAAGAGTTGAGATAACTGACAGTAAAATATATATTCTTTGGTTAGCAAAGTGAAAGGGGGGGGGAAGTATTACATACATGAGAGTTACAAACTTGCATTTTAAAGCAGAAGACCCCACTGCAAGATGTTAATATTATAAATAAAAGGCAGCAGTCATGGATGCCAGGCACTTTTGTTGTGTGCCAGATTCTGAAGTCCAGGTGTCAGCAAGTACCCTGGGGACAGGACAGGCTTCAGCTCACGCAGCAGAACAGAATCTATCGCAGTTTTCCCAGTGATCTCTATATTCATCATTTCCATTGAATGAAACTCACAAACATGCTCAGCACCATCAGGTGTTCTAGGAAGCCAAAGATATAAATTTTAAAATAACGAATAGGCGCAATTAATCAATCTATAGTGTTACAAGTGAAGATAAAGTCAACTTGTGGTGTAGTTTCTGGGGAAAGGCAAGAGGCAGGCTTCTGGGGTATTGTTAATTTTCTACTTCTTGATTTAGACATTAGTTACACAATTACATTGAGTTTCTAAAAATTCATGAATGTGTGCACTTAACATTTGAGCATATTTTCTATATGCAGGGTAGACTTGAATTTAAAAATCACTTAAAATTTACAAAAATCAAATTATTCTTCAAACAATCATAGCTTCATTCTAATATCAAAGCATTGTATTGTGCAGTGCAGAGAGTGAGAGAAGTTGGATGATAATATCATTTTTACACAAAGTTGTGACAATAATGTTGAAGAATAGGTATCAGAAAAATAGATTAATTAGAAACCAACATGGTTCACATAATGCAAAGAGAGTCCATGAGAGACATAACATGTACAGAATAGACCTCCCAATATAAAAAGAAATAATTTGAGACTTAATACAAGGGAGAAAAGCACTACCCAGGGTGTGGCTCGCACTTGCAATCTGCACTGTGCCAATCGTTTTTTCCACAGATGGTGAAAAACTACCTAGCATAGTAATTACTTCATCTCCCTTAAGGAAATCTAGCAAATTATATAAATTCTGCCTGCGTTATACATCTGAGGAGCGCTTGCTATTTCTTGTAAGAATGGCTCTTCTTCCACAGGTAGGTAAGTTTCTTTATTCACAAGTGTTCACAACTATGAGAACTCCATTTATTTGTGGAACTGTATGTACTATAAGAATTAGCTTTATTGCTGTGATGACCAAATGACTAGATGGAAAGAAAAATGTCAATTACAAGAAATGTACACATTTAATATTGAATATAATGTTACTTATGAAAGCTATTGAGTACTGGGGATAGAAGATAGGGGAATCAAAATATACTGACTGATATGCTCCAGGATCCTGAACACACACACACACACACACACACTCAGACACAATGATTATTAACATTTATTGTGGGATTGCATGTATTAAGCACAGTGATATAAGTATTGTAAACTCTATTTTGTGTAATTCTCAAAATAACCATGTTAAAATGCACTTTTATTATTTAAATTTCAAGAAGAAATAGAAACTCATAACTATTAAACCATGCCCTACATTACTCAGATCAGATATGCTTAAGCGAGGATATGAACGGAAGAGGCTGACTCCATAGCACTTGTCTTTACTAGTATACTAGTGTCCGCATAATAATATTTCCTCTGCACAAAACTTGAAAAAAATGGGTTATTTTCCTTATTTGTGAGGATCAAGAATACCATAGTATTGGTTTGAGGGTCAAATTAGTTAATATTTTTGAAGATTTTTAATCAGAGCTTGGCATATTACAAACACACCAAACAAGTGTTCTTATTTTTCCTTGTAAATAAAGAAATTCATGATAATATTGAAATTAAAAAAAGAGAATTTGCCCAAGGAGCAGAAGAGCATCTCAGAAATGTCTAAGTACTCACAAACTGGTTGTGTGGTAAAACTATTGGAGCTTTATTGAAACTGGTTGCAGAATGCACTGCTGTATCACTGTACGTTACATGGCTATGTATTTGCCAAAGCATATAGGCTTTTGGACTTATGAAATGTGCACTTCACAGTATAAATTTTATCTCTGGAAGAGTAGGGGAAATTAAACAATGCTAAAAAGTGAAGGAAGCCTGACATATAAGAATGGACATGGCAAAATCACTACTATGATCAGAGTTAGACCAGATTCAACTTCATGTTGTATAAATCACAAATTAAAACTTTGTTGCAGACATTTGAATGCAAAGAATAGTCCCATGGGATCTCCTTAGTTAATATCAGTTGTGTCAATTTTTTCTTCACTGCAAGTAACAGAAGTCAGCTCTGACTATGATAAGAACAAAGGAAATGGTCTGGCTGAATACTGCAACTCACAAATCAACTTGCAATAAGAAGACAAGGCATAGAGAGCAGAGAGAAACCCAGAGAAGTGTGGATGCTGAGTAGTGCAAACCACAGGCCAGTGTACATTTAGGATCAGTCTGGTTTTTAAGCAATGACTGCAATCATTTTGATGAGTAAATATTCTTTACCTTGAATCACTCACTCACTCACTCACTCACTCACTCACTCACTCAAGATAACCAAGGGCAAGCATTGGTTCCTGCTTCCTTCTGTCTGAACCAAGGATTTCTCCTCTCACATTTCATGGTGGATACCAGAAATGGTGACCAAGAAGATAGAATTTCCATCACTTAACTCCATGCAGTGGCACATTTCCTGTAAAATAATGCTATTGTGCTGCTAATGGCTAGAGAATTTAAATTCTGCACAACCCCTAAATGCAAAGGTTTAAACAAACTTCAAAATAATAATTAAAAAACTTTTTAAAATCCCCCATACCCTACCTGGAACTTCCTACTCCAATAGGTCTGGAGGGGTATGAAAGCTTCAAATTAGTCCTGCTTGCATACCCATGATTATGTAACAGGAAATGGATTTGGTCAACATTATTCAAAACAACACATCTGAAAATATATATAATCCTTTTCTTTCTTTCAACTCATTCCCTGTTCTATTTACAGTTAGGGACAAGGAAATTCTTTGGCACTGTTGATTATCTTTGGGCCAGTTATGCTGAGAAAGTATCTTTTTAAATAACAGGCAGGTGGGGAGTGGATGCGGCTCAGTGGCTGAGAGCCAGCTTTCCACACACTAGATCCTGGGTTCAATCCCTGACCCCAACCTCAAGAAAACATCAAACAAATAAATAAATAATAGGCAGAAGAATAGAAGAAGTGGGTAAGTGGACAAGGAATAAATTGAACATAGAAAAACAAAGAGTGGAGAGAGGGAGGGGCAAAATAAAACAGGAAAAATAGAGGGCTATATATGACCAAAGGAAGAGAGCTGTTTGAAAGACTCCAGTTCATCTTCCAATGTCTGCCTGAGTTTGAATTTAACAAGAATGAGGTTCAAAAGAATCAAATGAGTAAAAATACTAGGAAGAGAGAGAAGGTATTTGGTAGGGAGATAATTACAATAAAAGTAATATTTATTTCATATATTATACCAAAATACAAAGTTGTCATTTCCCATCCAAGGAAATTATGAGAAGAAACTTCACCACAGTGACTGAATTTATTTTCCTTGGACTCACCGACCACCTGGAATTGCAGATCTTTTTCTTTGTGCTGTTCCTAGCAGTTTTCATGGTCACAGTGGGAGGGAATCTTGGCATGACTGTCCTCATCCAGGTCAATGCCCAGCTCCACATGCCCATGTACTTTTTCCTGAGCCACTTATCCTTTGCGGATCTGTGCTTCTCTTACAGTGTGACTCCAAAGATGCTGGAAAATTTCTTATCAGACAAGAAATCCATTTCCTATGCTGTTTGTCTGGTGAAGTGTTACCTTTTTATTGTCCTGGTCCATGTTGAGATCTATACCATGGCTGTGATGGCCTTTGATTGGTACATGGCCATCTGCAACCCTCTCCTTTATGGCAGCAAGATGTCCAAGAGGGTCTGCACATCCCTTATCGCGGTGCCTTATGTGTATGGAGCACTCACCGGGCTGATGGATACCATGTGGACCTACAACCTTGCCTTCTGTGGCCCCAATGAAATTAACCACTTCTACTTTGCTGACCATCCGCTGATAAGCTCGCTTGTTCTGACACCTACAACAAGGAGTTGTCAATGTTTGTTGTGGCTGGAGTCAACCTTTCCTTTTCTCTCCTCATCATCCTTATTTCCTACCTTTATATTTTTCCTGCTATCCTGAGAATCAGCTCCTCAGAGGGAAGGCGTAAGCTTTCTCTACTGTGGTCGCATCTGATAACTGTCGCCATGTTCTATACAACCCTTTTCTTCCTGTATCTCAGAACCTCCTCAAAGGAATCTGTGGAATAGGGAAAAATGGTTGCTGTGTTTTATACCACAGTTACCCCCATGTTGAACCATATGATTTGTAGTCTTAGAAATAAGGATGTGAAAGAGGTATTAACCAAAGTGCTGTTCAGGAAAAAATATATTTTTTAAAAAAACTCTCTCTTTTTTGTCCAAAATCTTTTTCTAGACTCTTCCTTAATATTCAGAACAGATTTGATGTTGAAATGTGAAATAAGATGCATCAAGGGATCCATGTGTCCTTTTTACGGAACTTAAAAATATATAATATTCTAAGATGTAAAACAAAATTTTGATCACAAATGTTTTCATATTGTAGTATTCCTTTATGTTGTTCATTAAATATTTTTATTTCTTTGCCTTTTCAGGCCACAGTAGATAACCTCTGGCTTCCTTTGTGTTATCTGGGGGCATGTGCTTACTTCTGGACAATATATTAGGTTTGAGTTCACATGTGTTGCTTCTCAGTTGAGCATTTGTGATCAGAATATCATCAGGTTTTCTTGTAAAAAAAATCATTTTCATGGTTAACATCAAGTCTTAAGATAGTGGCTGCTCAGGCAGCATAGTTTCTTGAGTGAGGAGAGATGGATTAGAGCCTTCATACAATTCACATCAAACATGTAGGATGGGTAAGAAATATACCTTTGTTTAGATAAACTACTACAATATATCAAGTTTGGCAATCATGAGAAGAGCCTGAATGTATTACGGGAGACTTGCTTCTTTCCTGCCACATCATGGTTCACCCACACAGATTTATAAAAATATGATTGCAAGTGTCAACATGGTACTTTAATTATCGGTACATGCCTCTGTTTCTTCTACTATTCTAGGAACTTCTTGAAAGAAGAAACCATGTCCTTTCATCTATCTTTACCAACATAGCATAGTGTATGATAAAGAGAGGATGCTAAATTCACATTGGTATGAATTTGTCAACCTGTTTCTCTTTCTATCACACTATACAAGTGTTGTTATTTTTTTAAAATAAAGAACTTCATGATAATTTTGAAATTAAAAATTAGCTATAGCCAAATACATATTTTTTTCTCTGAAACTCCTTTCTTTCATCCCAGCATGTAATTGAGCCAGAACAATAGATGATCACTTTGCTTTAGTAAAATCATGTTCAAACTCCTTATCATATTCTACAGGTCATAAATGGTCTGTTGTAAGCTCAATGAGGGGAGTCTTTTCTCATCAGAAATCTGAAAAAATAATTTAATTGGTGTCAGACAAGAGTGATCCCAAATTGTATGTCTATTTTCAATGAAAATGTAAAGACAGATAAATGTATATGCTGAACTATAGTGAAAGGATTCCAGGGAAATAATTCTGAGCAATAAGTATTTGTAGCAATGCATCTACTTGGAGATCCATTTAATGTGCTAGGTAAGAAGCACGTATGTATAGTATATCTTTTTTTAATTTTAGTAACTGTATTTCAAAATATGTAACTGATTTCCTCTGTAATTTTATTTTATGCATTTAAAATATTATTCTTGTGAGGACGTGTTGATGCGGGTGTGATGTGTTTATTAAATAGAACACCATATAGTGTGGACTTAGTATGATTTTAATTTTGATGCAGCATGTTCTGATTGCAATGGATAACTCCCTGTAAAAAGATTGGTAAGGATGGCAGAGATGGTTTTATGACGCAGTAGGCAAACTCGAATTTCTAAATGTTTCCCAAAAATGATCGTTTGAAGAGATGTTGAACCATGTTAGGTTATCAGGTATTTAAATTACAGGAAAGTTGTAAAATGCAATTTTGAATAATCGTAACATTTAATTTAAAGACATGCTGATGTTGAGTGTCATAAAACTATCTGCTGCTACATTCTGAGAAGGGATCTGTGGCTTTCACCTGACTGGCAAAGGCATCCATAGAACAAAAAAGGTTAAGAACTCCTGTCTTAAGGGATGGTCTAAACATAACTTGAACACAAAACTGGGAATAATCAGCCCCAGCTGTTTGACAGGGCAGGAACTCTGCACAAACATTGCTTGATAGTTGCTTTTTGCTGAGTGGCAGGACCTCTTCAAGCAGCACAAACTTGCCTTTCTTCTACGAAACAAGGTGGAGTGTGCAACTGCTATCTGCGGACCCTGACCCCAACTGTTTTTGGCATTTCTGGAAGAACCTTCATGGTGGGATCTCTTCCCCTTCTCTTCTGGAAATTTGATGCTCTGTAAGTTAAAAGCAGTCATTTGCTGAACGTTTCTTTTGTGCCTGAGCCTGTGTCCCCACGTGCACTGTATTGTTGGTTATGAATGGAGGTGTTGGGGACCAGAAAGAACACCACTTCTGCTCCTGCAGGGAGAATGTTTGGTGGGTATCAGCCAACACGTATTTACTGGGACCAGGTAAGCTCCAATCCCAGAAACTAATACCCTTTGAACTCATTAGAAAAGACCTGACTGTGCACTATGGGTTCATAAATTCCTTTAGGAAATAGGAATAAAAATTTGGGTTCATTTTGTCTTCATCCATCCAAAGACTCATGACACCTCTTAAAATATTCTCAGCAACTTTTCTGCTAGAAAATTATTTTCTTTGCATTAAGGCAGAATAGTGTGGTGGGAAAAAGACACTATCTGGACCCGGGTTGAATCTGTCTTACTATTTATTTACTATTGGCTGGGTAAGCTTAGGGAAGTTGATGCTCAGCATCAGTTTATTCAGTTGAAAATTGTGGGTAATGGCACCCATCTCATGTTTTTTTGTGAATATCAAATATTATTTGTAAAGTACCATTTCTCAATTACATTTTGTGTAAGTCTTCTCTGGGATCAAGTTTTGACTCAATTTCGGTAAATATTTTCAAACGAATGAGGCAAGCAATAATTATATGTTATTTAATCGTCCGTTTACTTAATATATACTTTCTGATAATGTCAGGCATTGTTGTCACTGGCTCGATATCAATCTTTTCCTTCTATGACCTGCCATAGCACTTTTTAAAAAAATTTCCCAAATCACTTTTAGTTAAACAATAAATTCTAGCTTTTTTAAAAAAAGTATAAACCCCAAAGCAATCTAATTATTTTTCTTCCTAAGATAATAGTAAGTTTCTTTTTTCCTATCTAAACATAATTCTTGGCATTGAGGTAAGTCTGAATTAACTTGATATACTGTGCAAAACTTTTCTAAAAAGTTTTAAGCCCAGTTTAAGAGAGAAACTCATGTTATACATACATATTTTTTCTTCAAAGACTAATGACAAATTTATGAGGGTGTAGACCTGTAATAGGAACATTAACTACTAATATGAAAATAAAAAGTCATTCATTTATACAAAGTGTTCTTGAATGGTGAATACAAATGCAATCAGAGAACCTATGTACATACATTATTCACTAAGAGTTCAGGAATTAAGCTCACTTTAAGTAAACTCATTCTTTTCCTCATTTTGGAGCAGAGGTCATAAAGTTGTGATGTACAACAAAAATATCACATATAAAAGCACCAAAACCAAATATCAGCCTAAATTGACAATAACTGCAAATTAAATTAAAAATTAAACACAACTAGATCTTTCCTGTGACTATACTACATTTGCTTCCAGGCCTCCAGTTTTTTGCTGAGCTAACAACCCCTTAGCTCTGCTCCCCTCCCCCCAAAACAAACAAACAAACAAACAAACACTACTGCTTCCTTCTGGCTGTCTTTGGCAATGCTTCCAAATCTTGAAAGCAAGAGAATCTTCTAAAGTAAATGAGGATGAAAAACAACTTATATGCATATATGAAAACCATCTGAGAGGTTGAACCTAGAAGGAGAATACCAGAAGGAAGCAGTATAGTCCTCCCTCAAGAGAAATTAAAGAAATATGAGGGCTGTTCTGGCCCTTCCTCTACACTATCTCCTGATTACAAGAGTGTGGGACCAAAATTTCAAACTCTGAAAAGATAGCAACTTTGAAGGAGGAGATAGAAAAGTGAATAAATGAAAAAGAAGTACAGCAGCAACTTAAGCTGTCAATGAGTTTCTTTGCTCTGGCATTGGAAATGTCAATACGATTTTTGTTGGTGTCAGTCTTTTTCTGTGATTTGTTTTATTTGTTGATTTTGAGTGTCAATCTCATTGTCCATGTCCAGGGCCATGTTTTTCAGATTTCCCAGGACACTGCCCACCTGAGTCAGGTTCTCCTCCATTTCATCTTCTCTGGCATCATTAGTTATATGTTTAACGTATCCACCAGTGGCTGCTCCTGTGGCTGTCTGCTGAGGCTGACCGTTTGTCACCCAGCCTGGCTGCTTAGATATTACATTGCTAGATGAGTTATCTCTACCATCTCCCCATGTTGCCTTATAGGCCTTACCAGTCCCAAAGTTCTTCATCCTATTACATGGCAGACACAAAGTCCACAGCATTTGTCGAGTTCTGTTAAAGTTTTCTCTGCTTCTCTCATATCTTTATTTGGTCTATATCTTCTTCAATGTGGTTTAGTTATTTCCCTTGTTCATCCAGCATAGTGACAGTTTTGATTCCTGCATCCTGAGACTCAATGGCTAAACCCAGGATTCTCCTTGTACTTTCCAGAGACTCATCGGTAACCTAGTGAGCCTTCAACTGAATTTCTTCTGATGACAGATTATCCATGATGAATCAAAACTCTTGATAGGCAGAGAAACCGAAATGTGGATATTCCAAGCAGCTCCAGCCACTCTTCTCCCAGACAGAGCAGCTCTGACACCCCCAGAAAAGACCTGCCATAGCACTTTGCATTTATCTTCTAAACATTTATCCTTTATGTCTAGTATTACTTAATTACCTGTCTTAGGCATCCTGTCAACATGCAAACACCTTTACATGAAAGATATCTTTTTCATACACATATTATGCAGATTAAACCTCCTTGACTTTTTCCCTTTGTATATATTCTATGTGTTTGTTAAAGATCAAACTATATAGGAAATATGTTAGAGATAGTGAAGTGATGAAAACAATTATGTGAATTAGTTTCATGAGAAGTTAAAAGTGATTCAGCATACTTTAGGTTTGCTCTTTAGCATTTTCTGAAGTACTACCAGACTCCCCATGGCAGATAATTGGATTGAACTCCAGTGTACAATAAAACATAGTTTTTTTCCTATTATCCTGATTCAAGGAATTACAGTGCTACCAATTAGTATCTCCCCTTCTGAGAGTATTCTCCACTGGGATTCCATTTCTAATTGCTTCTTTTTTTACTCCTTTGAGAATCTTCCTGAGATAACTACTGGGGTCAATAACTTGGGTACAAATCCCCCAGCACTGGCTAGAATTTGACCTTTAAGGTCATCAAGAAAGCACTCTTCTTTTCACAGGTAGGAGGGGAAATAGGTTTGCATATTAGTTTTCAATATCTGGTCATTTATTTATTCCCTTCATTAAATCATATAACTTTTAGTTAGCAATATATTGAAATCGGTAGTTAGGGGGGAAATTTGCTCAGACAATTCATTTTTCATGAAATAAAATCTATAAGGTGCTTGTTGAGCTCTGTTTTTCACTATTATGATGCTGTCATAAAATATACACAGTATGGATCCCCAGCAGACATTTTCACTGTATTTGTTTCCCAATATCCTTTTTATGTTTTCCCATTTCCCTAATATCTTGGTGTCTAATGTCACCATGCTCCACAAGAAAAGGCCAAATTAGAATTAATTTAGGGCTATGTAGCTTCATTAACCATTTTCAAAATGTTCTAGCCTTTAAGAAGTAAGTAAGTGCTCAAATAGGCATTTTTGATGACCACTAAACTTTTTAGAAAGTAGTCTCTTAGCTAAAGCATGTGGAGCTAAGGGGATTGGAGGGAAATTCTTTAAGGACTTTTTGCATCCCTTATTTTTATGAGATTCTTGTTTCTTTCCAATACCCTTTTGCTGTTTAAGACCTGGTTTTAACAAGTGATCCTTGTGCTCCTAGAAATCCTTCTTTTCCATAATATTGTTCTTTTTGTTTTGATTTTCCTTTTTCAACCGAGACTTTTGAAATTCTGATCATATCAAAGAATTAAATCGGGTCAAGGACCTTATAACAATATGTCGATGAAGAGGATGCTTATTCTGTCTTGCTAAGCTGCACATATAATTGCAGAAACATTCCTAGTTATCGAAGTCGCTGACTCCACATGATTATTTGCTGGGGGTATTTCTTGCCTCCCAAGAGCAACCTGATAGTCTTCCCATGGTCTGTATTAGTAGTCTCTACCAGAGTTCTGCAATTCTAGAATTAAAATATGTCTAGTGATCACGGTTTCCATTAAAAATTGCAAGTACATTCGACCAATGAGACATCATTTTAGAGTGAGAAGTTGTGACCTGAACAAAGTTGAAAGCTCTGTAGAGACTAAGTTAGTATCAGAATCCAGGTTTTGGTCTGAAGAACATGCTCAGGGGCTGAGAGTGACAAGAAAAACTCTCGGCTTCCTTCTTGCCATCTGGGTCACGATTCCTAGGCACTATTCTGCATCCTTGGCCTGAATCTCTTCTTGAACTTAACAGAGCACTGATACTTTGGTCTTGACTCTCACTCCTCCATCTCTTAACTTTGATAGAATATGAGTCTCCTTCATCTGTATTTCAAAGGGAACTCTAGTTCAGGCTCCTGTTTTATTCACACGTCTTTCTTCTGGTTCTGAAGTGCCAGTCACTGATGCAGAATAAGGAGGCAATAATATTAAGTAAATTGAATTTTAAAATTTTGTTAACAGATATTTTTCCAGAAGCAGTCCATTCAACTGAGAGGAAGCAATGACTTTTCTGGGAAAGTAGCATATTACAGAGGAAGAATGGTAGACAGGAAGGTAGAATGTTTGATTCCTCTCCTGGTTCTTGTACTCTGAGTGGTGAGATAGGGCAACAATTGTTAAACTTTCTGAACTTATTACTCACCTGATTGAAATTATTGCCTCTCTCTTGTCTACCCTCTTATTTCTAGCATCCAGCACCATATCTGAAACATAAAAGATGCCCCATAATTACTTGCTAGAAGTATTGCAGGCATAAATGAAAAAAAAAATGCTTACAAGATTTTACAAATGAGTTGAATTGTTTTCTGAACTATACAATTTCAGGGTACTAATATTTGTACAATTGTTGAAAGACTCTGTAATACTTACTAGCTAAGAAAATGGGATTTGAGATCAGAAGTTCCTTATCTGTAAAATGAAATAATATAGTACCTGTTTCATAACATTGTTGGAATTAAATGAGATAATGTAAAGCTCTTTAGTATGGTGCCTACAAGAAAAGAACTAATTAAATGCTGTTACTATTTTTTCCAATATCTCTTCAAGTAAGCAAGTAGTTGGGCCTCCTAGTTCTACTGATATTCTTAAAGCAGTTAAAGAATGAAGTGGTACATTGATTTCCTGAGCTATTCAGAAAGTGTGAAGTTTTATACAGCCTTCTGACCAGTTCTGTGATATTGATATTTGCTGATGTCAGAATTGTTCCATGGAAAAAGAATATTTAGCTGTAAATTTTTGTTCTACATATTTGCTAAACTACTGAAATTTGTTTGTAATTTAAAATTTGAAGATTCATGTGGGTATATAATATTTTAACTTTCTATATAGTATGCATTTAATATAATTCATGATACATTCAGTAAAATACATATACTATCTATGTAAATTATCATCCATTAATATTTAAGGAATGCACATGAAACACTACCCAGAATTTTAAAATATGAATTCTCTGTTTAGTGTGAAGTAAAGATGCAATTTAATTTTTCTCATTCAAATAATTAAGTCAACAAAAATTTTTGAAATCATTTCAACCCTGATCTGAGGATAAGAGAATAAATTTAAGATATAGCAAATTTTACCCATAATGGATCTTGAATTCCAGTTGGCACAGAATAGTCTCAAAAGTTAGGGAGAGATGAATTAGGCAAGAAACTGGGAACAGAGCCTGATGGCAATTAGAGTAGAGGAGATAGGGGATGAGTTGGGAGGCTAGGCTTTCTTGTGTGACTGTCATAAATAACGATGAAAAGTATAATAAGAAAAGCCCTTGAGGATTCCAGACAGATGATTGTAGTGAGACTCTGAGCATTGGGGAGTAAGGGAGGATCAGATTTATGGGTGTATTTCCTCATCCCTGATGACTGTGTTAGAAGGCAAGAGGAAATACGATCTTAATTCCAGTGTGCAGGTTCTTTGTTGCTCCCTGTTGGGGAAAGAAAGATTTTTCTTGAAATGTGCATATTGACATTTGTTGAAAGATCTGGGAACATCTGAGGAAGATAGCTTAAGCATATACATCCAAAGTTCACCTTTCTTTACCAACCTTTCTTCCTTTTTAAATATAAATATTTAAGACTATAAATTTCTCCATTAATACCTTTTGTCAATGAAACAAAATTTTACTATGTAGTATTTAATTATGATTCAGTTCTAGTCATTTATGAATGTCTGTTATGATTTCTTCTTTGACATCTAGGTTATTCAGGTTTTTTTTTTAATTTGGGAAACATGGCAATTTTATAACTTTTCTTTATAATTTTATTAGGTTACAATATAATTGTTCAATGTAATTACAAAATACAGTTTGAAGACAGCCATTTTTGAAATCTGTTTATAATTGCTTGTGATAATTTTTGTAAATGTTTCATGTCGTCTTAAGAAAAATTCATATTTTCTTATTTTTAGAGGCAGAATTTTTGATTTCTGTGAAATATATAGCTAACTCTTTATTCAACTCTTCTAAATTTTTACTATTTTTTCACTTGATAATTATTAATAAATATTCTAGAACGCTGTGTTGAGAGCCCCTATTCTACTGGCTTATTTCTCAATCACATTCTATATTTTAAGGTTATTGTGTTTTGTTTGTACATAAAAGTTTAGAATTTGCATATCTATTTGATGAACTAAATATTTTGTCTTTATACACTAACCCTATCTATTCCTAATAATGCTTTTTGTCTAAAAGTCCTTTTTCTCTGATATTAATATTACCAAGCAAGCTTTATTTTGATTAATGCTGCTTATTATATACTTTTTCATCATTTTACTTTTTTTTCATATCTTTATGTTTTAGGTATATCTTTTAAAAATATCATATCTGGATTTTGTTTTTTTATATACATTCTGAAAATCTGAATTATAGCCATTTGCATGATTATTGTACTTTTTTCTCTCAAGTTTATCTGTTCTAGATCTGTGTTTCTCTACAAATGTCACTCCAAAATGCTAGAAAATTCCCTATTTGAGAAAAAGACCACCTCATATGCAGGGTGCTTAGTGCAGTGCTATATTGTCATTGCCGTGGTCCTTATGGAGCACTGCATTTTGGCTGTCATGGCCTGTGACTGCTACATGGGCATCTGTAACCCCCTGCTCTACAGCAGCAAGATGTCCAAGAGTGTCTGTGTCTGCCTGGCCATTGTCCCTTATGCCTATGGCTTCAGTGTGATGGAAACTTTGAGGACCTAAAACTTCTCCTTCTGTGGTGCTTATGAGATTAACCATTTCTACTGTGCTGATCCTCCCCTTATCAAACTGGCATGCTCAGTCACCTGTAGTAAAGAGTTGTTGATGTACATTGTTGCTGACTACAGCAACATCCAATCCCTCCTAGTCACATCCTACATGTTCATGCTTGTTGCCATCTTCAGAAGTCATTCAGCAGAGGGGAGGAAAAAAGCTTTCTCCACCTGTGACTCCCACCTGACAGTGGTTACAATCTTTTATAGGACCCTCTTCTGTATGCATTTAAAATGTCTTACTGAGGATTCTGTGGAGCAAGGCAAAATGGAGGCTGTGTTTTATACTATGGTGATTCCCATGCTGAAGCCCATGATCTATGGCCTCAGGATCAAGGATGTGAAAGAGGCATTGCAAAAAGCAATAGGGAAACAAAAATTGGCAAAATAAAAGTTTGAAGTTACCATTTAAAAAATCCTGAAGTGGTGTTTGATATTATTCAGTTATACGTTACATTTTAGGCTAGTGGTGTACAATGTTTTTCTGACTTTTTTAAACAGCTAACTAGATTGAAATAATGGAATTTAGTAGTCAAAAATGGGAAGGATAAGAAGTACCATTTAAGCAGTTCATTATCATTCCTGGTTGTATAAATTAGTGTCACTTCTTGTAAGAAATGGTCACTAAAACAATGTAGGGTTTTGTTTCCGTTGTTTTGTTTTGTTTTGTCAGATAAGAAAAGTTTGGAGGTAGGTATTCCCTGACTTGCAAACCAGGGTTATTAGATTAGGTTGCTGGACTCCTCACATCTTGTTTTATATTGAATATAGCTTATGTTCTCAAAGTTACTTCATGATCCAAAATGGCTGCTAGAGAGCCAGCTCGCATGTGCACATGTTCTTCAAATCACTAAATTTTCCATACAACATATCTGTTTATATTTCATTGGCTAAAACTTAATCAGATTACCATACCTCCCTGAAAAAGAGACTTGGAAATGTATATTCAAGGACACTGTGGACCAGAATAAAAAATGATGGTTCTATATCTATGGAACTAGTTACCTGTACCCTCCACACCACTGGTGAATAAATGTCTAAAATTACATGGAAGGAAGGTATTTAAGGTAGCTTTCTTGGGCAAACAGAGATCATAGGAAGGTGACTTCACACATGAAAACACACACACACACACACGGGTGCAATCAAAGCTGTTCTCACTTCAATGCTTCTACTTTGCCAATAACATTTAACTCAAATTTTTTATTTACTTTCAAGTTAAGATCACATGACAATCTCTCCTCAACTAATAAAAACACTTTTAATTAAACTTTCAGTGTAAATTTTTCTCCATGTTTTGATATTTTCAATTGCTTGCTAGGATTAAAGAACTTGAAAACCAAAAATATCTTAGAGACAATCTGATCTGAAAGGTTTATATATTGATGAGTAGAGTTGAACCCAGAAAACTTTCCCAAAGGGCTAGACTGAAGTTGTCCATTGTTCTATGTTTGAATGAAGGTTTGTGTTATTTATGTAGTTACAGTGATACCTAACCTTGAATGCCTGAAAGTCTTGCTGCATGCTGTATACACAATTTTAATAACCAATATGATTTTTCTTTTTAAGAATATCTCAGTCTTATCCCATCCTCATTTAAGTAATGTATTGCTACACCATTTTCAATGATACCAACATTTGAAATGTGAAACATTTTATTCACAGATGGGAGGGTTTTGGATACATGCTAAGGGTTCCATAGTATTTTTGAGTAAATTCTCATCTAAAATATTTTTTTCAAATGAATTATATATTTTCAGAGGTCCAGTATTAAAATCACATAGGCTTTTTCTTACATCATCAAAAATGTCTTGCTCATCTATTATTTTATTGACTTATTCTAAGGGCATCTGGCTGTGTCAGAAATTTAGGTTATATAGAAGATATAATTTTACATAACATTTTCTTCCTTTTCTTTTCAAGGATCATTTGAACATATAGAAACTACTTTTAACAGTTGCTTCATTAAAGTTATTTATAAACCATTATATTTAGGTTTCATGCACAACTGTGTTTAATGTAGACATGGGTAGTAAAGTTCACTCATATGTCAATTAAGGACTTACTACCATTCTGACTTTCCACTCATTTCTTTGCCATCCTAGCACCTGAGATTCTAATATAACCTTAGTAACATTACCACATGCCTGAACCTTTAGGTTGTTAGAGCATGGTCATAATTGCTAGCCCTAAATCAACAAAGAGCATTAGCACACTATAATTTTCTTACTTAACTTCTTTGTCAGTTAATATAATTCTTTAAAATATCTTAGCAATAAAGGCAAGTGCAAGTTATAATTCACATCTGAGGAAAGGTTTTGTGATCTTTATGTACATTTTTATGACAGGATTCTTTATAAATTTCAAACCTTCTTGTGCCACTAAGTTCAAACCCAGGAATCAAGAAAGAGTCGAAGTCAGATTACGTGGTTGGCCTGAGAAACACGTTACACAAATCTTTAAACACTGAACACGGAAACATATATATTTGGGATCACAGAATGACTTATTGTATGATGAGGGAAGAATAATCTAGCAAAGGAGAATGTGCCTGATATTCCAAAACTGGACAGGCCCAGTGATGCTTCCTATCTCATCTAGCCATGCATCATGAAAGTTAAGGGAAGCACAAGGCAGTAATTCATCTGTAATATTATCACAATTTTGTTAAATTAGTATTAACCATCAAAAAATAGCCACCAATTCAATAAGAAAGTTTTTGGCTTGTAAACAAATCTGCCAGTGTAAGTACAATTTATCCAATTGTGGATAGTTTTTTCTTATGAGGGCACTGTAAACAGATACTTCTCATTTTTTAGCTGATGGTTACCTTGATCGATGAATCTATTCCCCACTCACTGAAAGATAAACTATGACACTTTATTTCAAAGAGTTTGTGTTTTCAGATTAATGGAATATAGTGTCCAGAGATTTGTGAAGATTTATTAAAATATTTTTGACTGATAGATGGATAGATAGCCCAAACAGTCTTGCTTTCTAGGTTATCATTATTAATAATTATGTTCAGTCAACGTTAGTTAATAATGTAAAATTATATATTATGTACATAATAGGCAAGGAAAAGGGAGCTCAAGCAATAAACAAAGAATGATAAAGATTGATTTATTAAAATATCTAAAAAAATCCCCTAATTCAAAGGAAAGGAGGAAGCAAAAAGTAAACTAAAAGTGATCAAGCTACGTGGTTGCCTGAGAAACAGGGAAATCAATGCCCCTTGCCTTCTTCTTCTGTGATAGGCTAGGGGTTTGAGCAGGGAAATGAAAGACATTCCATTGGGTTTTCAGAATTTAAGTTCTAAGAAGAGCTGTATTATTTTTCTAGTTGCACCACTGGAAGAAGCAAATTCCCAAAATAAAATGATAGAAGCACGTATCTAGAGAGATAGGGCCTAGACCTTCTAAGGTCTCTATGGTCCAGCATGATGAGGTAGAGCAAAATGTTCTCGGTTTCGTAAAGGAGAAAAAAGTAAATGAAAGATGTAAAACATTAAAGGCTTGTGTTTCGAGTAAGGAAAATTCAGTAAGAATCAACTAAGAACCGTGATATATCACTAGAACATAAGCTGTATGAAAGCAGATGCTATTTTTACCCCCAATGTACCCCAGGCACATAGTGAATGAATAAATAAATGAATAAATGCATGTCAATGTTTATAGATGATGACATCAAGGACAAGAATTGTCTTACTTTCCAATGCCTTGGGGTACATTCATTTCCTAGAATTCATATGCAGCCCTGTAGAAATCAGGAAGAAGGTGTAATTAAGTTAAGTTTCTTTCATGTTAAAAAATGGTGCCTCAAAGTATTAATTAACGTCATTCAGAAAAACAAATTTGCATGTCTCATATTATGAAGATTGTGAACAGAAAATTATACTCACCTATAATCTGCTTACAGAGTCTCTTTTTCAATAATTATTTAACTCATATTTCTCAAGCATGTTAATATCTTTAATCTCCTAAACGGGTAGTAACTATGAACATGAGGAAGACAGCTAATAGAAATCATTTTTTATCAATAAAAACCACATATAAAGAAATTTCCTTTTACATAGTGTTAAGAAAAAAACAGAACAAAACAACATAAACAACAACAAAAATCCATCGACCTAACCCAGGAATTAGTTGGAATTTAGAGAAGTATATTAATTCTTTCAGAAGAAGTCAAGGCCCATTTGGAGTTAATCATTGCTGTGTGAACATGAACTGTGCCACCCTTTATTCTCTCATTTTACTAACTCTTTCTTGCTGTAAAAGGGAGGAAACATTTTTCACTAATAGAAAGAAAAATGTTAATATTTTGCATACTCTGTGGTATAGTCATAATATATGTTGTGACCGATGCAATATTGACACCCAATTATTGTCAAAAGGGACTCCATGATCTTTGTCCAATTCAAAAAAAATCAGCACAGTCCTCTAGGTACAGAGAATATAACTTAAATTGGGAAGAAAACAAAATATGTTTTTAATCCTTATTTTTAAAAATTCTAATTCTGCCAAGAGTTATTTGCCCTTGAGATCATTTACTATTATAGGTGATGCAATACGTAGCATTTTAATAGTTTCTTCATGTTTCTGTCTATATTCTTCAGTCAGAAAATCCCATAGTAGGATTTCCATTTCTTATAAATCCTTCTCAGTTACCCATTCATGATGACAAATGAGATATTACCTAGAACAATTTTTCTTCATACACAGGTAGGTCCATTCATAGGGAAAGTTTATGTTTTTTTATAAATGCAGTTGAAAGTGTTTTCTTCTAGGCTATCTTTTCAATTCTCAGTAGACAGAGAATGTTCTGTGGAGGGCTGTTAGGAAATGGGATTGGAGAGGTATCAATGTGGCAATGGAAGTCCGTGTGCATGGGGCTTTTTGCTGGATGCCCTAATCCATGGACTGCAGTTCATCCAGTGACAGAAAGATAAATTGTCTTACCTAAACAATGGGGCTCTATCTCATAAAGAGATACTAGACAGTAAACAGATAATAGTGTTTCTGGTGTATTTAATATAACTGTCGTTTTCAATATCTCTCTGTTATCTATCTATCTATCTATCTATCTATCTATCTATCTATCTATCTATCATCTATCTATATCGTACACATGCACAGATCATTGAATTAGACTTGTATACCATACCAGCATGTAGACAATACCAACAACATGTTTTCAAATGACATTATTGCCAAAGAAGCCACTTGGCCTCAGGACACTAATAAATACTCCTATAATGCTTAGAAACCATAGGGTCCTTTTTCACTCTTCCTTCTTCATCCTAAATGATTGGAATTTAACTTGGAAAATGCCTGTATGATCAAGTCAGGCCTGCATGCCATTTTCTAGAGTCCTTTGCTATGTCACAAATAGCAGCATTCTAAAGAGCTCTGAAGTCCCAAATAGCTTAATAAATGGGGACCCCTACTCTTGCTAGTATGACCAACTGTCTTGGTTTGTCTGGGACTGAAGAGTTTGCTTGAATATAAAACTTTCAGTCTAAAATCAGAAAAACCCTGGACAAATGGGTAGGAGTTGTTCATACTACATATAACTTACCACAACTTGAGGTAGTAGTGAACGTAGATAGATTTCATTAGCAGATCAGCATTTTAGCCTCATTCTACTCTTCTGTTCAAATTTGTCATTGAACAGTTACTAAAATTTGAGCCCTAAATATGATCTGGAGCTGGAGCTTCAGGTCATATGGCTCAACTAATTGAAATACTCAGCACGTAAATGTGCTTGAAGTCTAACATCCATTATCTTTTTCTTTAAAAAAAAATTTTTTTAATACCTTTGACTAAAGTGAAAAAAGAAGCAGTTAAAATGTTCTTTTTAAATATACAAGGTTTATTTACCATTGGATAAATCAATAAAGCTGTAAAAAATAAAAAGTATTCTTTAGCACTTGGTCAGAGTAGGCTGAGAACACAAAACAGATTTTTTTGTCTAGATACATGGAAAATGGCTTATTATTTGTAAAGGGGCCAAGATGATGATACAGCTATCCCTGCAGAGTATAGAGGAAATGATAATAGATTTGAAAATACCCTCTGTCTCTTTCTTTTACAAATTTACAATTAGAACATCTCCTTGTCCCTGGCATTTTGGCAGAGGAAACCTATAGTGCTGCTCCTTGTATTTTATTAAGTCACCGCCTTCCTAACAAAGGAGAAAAATCATCTCTTATGTTTTCAAAGCTCCATTTTATTTCTATCACAAAAATGCCAACCAGGAGATGAGAAGTAGCTCATCTAATATCAGGGCAAATCCCAAGGAATGAGGAAGAAAGGAAAGATCTCAGATGACAGTGGGTAGGAAACGGTATGCATCTTTATAGTCAAGAAACAGTTTGTTGGTAACAGCAAATGGTGGATGAGAGAAAAACCAGTGATTTTTCTGGAAAGCACTAAATACATGCATACATACATATAGAAAACATGCACAAACAAGTTATGAAACAAAATAAAAATGCCTTAAACTCCAATTTGCCACCAATAGCATCTACCTCAATACCTGTGATCTAAAATTAATGAATGCTTTAGTAAAGAGTCACACAATTTGGCAGCACCCAAGTAAGCTGCCAATAGATAGATCAAAGAGAAGGTTATGGCAAGAGGGAATTGGTGAAGATACTATTACAAACGTGTCAAGTTTAAGTAATGATAAGAATATTAGTAACAGCTGACACTATAAGAGTTTGTGTGTATGCTAGACACTATTCTACTCCCTTTTTGTGATCTTTGAAAAAGGTATATCTCTTCACAGAAGTTAGCAAGAATAAAAGTTTTTCTGAAATCTGTGGAGACAAGTAAAAACTAGACACTAGAAATTCTGTTACTATATTTCTATAACTTTCTACTATTTTACCATTTTTGTATAAAAATCTAATATAAATATACATACATAAGAAAAATAAACAGTGGTAAGTGATATGTGAGAAAGAAGAGAAGGGATGGCCAAAGGAAAACAGGAGAGGCTTTGAAAGGAAATGGGCGGAAAAAGATAATGTAACTGAAGAATGGCTGTGTTTGTTATGTGTGTTTCCTGATTTCTATTTATTTTGTTAGATTAAATGCATCTCTATCTGGATCAGATTTAAGAAAATGCCCAATTTTACTCATGTGACAGAATTTCGGGATTAACTAGTTGTCCTGAATTACAACACCTTTTCTTTGTGGTTTTCTTACTGGTCTATGTTATCACCCTGGTTGGGAACATTGGCATGATCATATTAATCAAGATCAGTCCCCAGCTCAACAGCCCTATATACTTTTTTCTCAGTCATTTATCTTTTGCAGATGTGTGGTTCTCCTCCAACATCACACCTAAAATGTTGGAAAACTTGGTATCTGAGACCAAAACCATATCCTACCCTGGTTGTATCATGCAATGTTTTTTCTTCATTGCTTTGTCCACGTAGAGGTCTTCATTCTTGCCATGATGGCCTTTGACTCTAGATGGCAAATGGCAACCCTTTGCTCTATGGTAGCAGAATGTCAAGGACTGCGTGTATTTGGCTGATTTCTTTCCCTTATAGATGCGGCTTCTTTTTCAGTCTGATCTCCACACTTTGGACCCATGGTTTGTACTTTTGTGGAAACATAGAGATCATCCACTTCTACTGTGCAGACCCAGTCCTCATCAAAATGGCCTGTGCTGGGACCTTTATTAAAGAATACACCATGCACACATTAGCAGGTCTCAACTTCTCTTATTCCTTGTTGATCATTATCGTCTCCTACATATTCATCCTTATTGCCATCCTAAGAATGCGTTTTTCAGAAGGAAGAAAGAAAGCCTTCTCCACATGTGGGTCCCACCTGACCGCTGTCACCATATTTTATGGAACACTCTTTTTCATGTATCTTAGAAGTCCCACTGAGGAGTCTGTGGAGCAGGGAAAAATGGTAGCTGTGTTTTACACTACAGTAATTCCTATGTTGAACCCCATGATCTACAGTCTTAGGAATAAAGATGTAAAGGACGCCATGAACAAAACAATCAGAATATTTTTAACTAAATAAAATGGAAATTTGCAATGTATGATTAGATGCATAGCCCAATAGAAGGAATGAAAATTGACCATTTCTTTTGGGTAATTTGAGAAAAGTTATTATTTATATTTTCAGTGAGTAGAGAAAAAATAATATGCTATTGAAAAGGGAATAATGATGTAGCCAGAAAGAGAAGCATGTTGTAAACCCTGGACTCTCTGGGTCTATGAAATCTGAAATGACAAAAATATGTTGAGAATATTATCTACTTGGTTTCTTTCCCACACAATACCAAATTCAGTAGGTCATTTTGGAATAGAGAATTTTTTTTTATGGTCTTTGACATTTCACTAATCTTCCCTTCTAATTCTGCTTTGAAAAGAAGGATGACAGTCTGTTTTTTGCACCTGGAATATATTTTAGTTCTGGATTATATGTTTTATTTTAAAATGCTTTAATTGAGTAACATTGCACCATAAATCATTGTTATAATTGATGACAATATCCTTGACAATGGAATATTTTAAGTGAAATGTGGTATAAAGTCTATTTAAACAGTATTTATCAATATAACTATGTATTAAATGAGTTTTTCAAATGTATATTGATTAATTAAATAAAATTAATTTACATGTGAACTTATTTAATATTCTATCTTATTCTTTAGCCATTCTATTTTATAGTAATCATGAGAAGGTGAAGATACATTCTCCCCAGTGTTCTGGAATTTAGAATGTGCTTCCTTAATTAGTTTTCAAGACCTTACTTTCATAATATTAGGGGGAGATAGAAAGATAGATTTATTCCTCTTTCTTCTCTTTGTGCTTTTATTTTACTGTTTTATTTGGTGGGAATAGAAATTAGCTGTCCCGTAGTGGTACTAGCGTAGTTATTTGTACTTTGTCATTCATTGCATATATGACTTTAAAAGCACACTTTAAACCATGCATCTCATGCTTCCTGCCTGGGCCTGGATGCATTAGATATCTCCAAAGAAGTTTTGAACAGATATAGACTTAAGCAATCTCAAGAATCAATGGCAACACATATCAGAAAGCAAGCAGACAGCTTGAAAACAAGAAGAGTTCTTCAATTAAAAGTATTTCTTATTTATTTCTTTATAATTCCTCTTCTCTTTTTTCTCAAATTAATACCATAATTCCTGCTTTCTTTGTATTTATATTCACTTGTCCTATGCTTTCTAATCTTTCTGGATTTTATGTAAGTCAATTATAGACAAAAATTAGTTTTATTTTGTCATCTCCCATACCACAAAATCAAAACTCTTCAAAATCAATTCCTTTACCTAGAGGTTGTCTTCACTTTGGGTAGTGAGTTTTCAAAGAGATAGTCAGGCATAGCCCAAGTTTTATTAATCTATCCAATCATTTTGCTATCAAATTTTGAAGAATCATCCACAAAACTTGCTCATTTCTAAAGATCACCAGTAATGCTCTCACAGCCTGTCTGGTGATGATACTTGAGAACACTCATTTTAGTCTGGGTGCAACCTACGCATGCCCTCACCAATCACATTTGACTGTCAAATGTATAAATCTTCTATATGCTTAGTCCTTTATTTTTAGTGGCTTTGATACTTAGGCTTAGAAGGCAAGAACTAGTATGTTGAATATAACAGTGGAGTATTTTAATTTTTTTAGATACCCTTTTCTTTATTCAGGAGTTCTTCTTTATATACTTAAAAAAAAAAAATTTTAAGTTCCTTCATATCAAAGTTAAATGAAGCGATATTGTCCTAGAATGATTTCATGGCATGAAGAAAAAAACGTTTTTACTGGATTGTGTATGTCAACTTGATTAATACTGGGAACTGTGAATCTCAGGATCCCCTTCGCCATATGGTTCCAAGTTAGAGTTGGCAAAAAGAGGAACTTGTGAGTGATTTGAAAGGTGGAAGAGGACAATAAGTCATTCATTTCTGTGTCGATGGAATCATGGCTTCCAAAGATGTCCTCAGCTTAGTCCCCGGAACCATACAAGGAAAATGGGATTTTGCACATATGATTAAGGTAAGGAATTTAAAATAGGGAAGTTGTCCTATATTATCTGATTGGGTTCAGTGTATTCACAATGGCTTTTAAAAATAGAAGAGGGAGGCAAAAAAGAAAGCCAGAGAGTTGTGACATAAGAAGGAGTCAAGTCATTACCGGATTTGAAGATGGAAGGGGGACACAAGCCAGGAAATGGCAGCATCTAGAAGCTGGAAAAGGCAGGAAAAGAGAGTCTTCTCCCAGAACCTCCAGAGAGGAATGCAGCCCTGCTTGTACCTTGGTTTTAGCCCAGTGTTGGGCTTTTAACCATGTGGGACCTATAACCTACAGAATTGTGAGAAAAGAATTTGTGTTTTTTTAAGCAACTAAATCTGTGGTAATTTGTTATAGCAACAGTAGAAAACTAATACACTCTCTAAAGATTACAATGTTCAGACAACACAGAGTTGCCCAGCCAGTCAGCACTTCAGATTGTGATGGTTAGTGACTTTCTCTGATTTACTAACTCTCCTCTTTTATATCATCACTTTCTAGCAGCTGCCACATCTGTGTAAATTCTGTTCTCTAGAGTAAACCCTTTATTGCTATAATTTATATTATCACCTCTGTTTTCCTGGCTGAATTTTAAATTCTTCAATGTCCTGGTTTAATTCTTTTGTGAACCCCAGAAAATTATGGTATCAAGCTAACTCATCTTGGTGCATGTAAACCTATCAATGTGAGACCTTTTGGTTAGTTTCAGTTAAGACATCTTTTGATTAAATCACTTTTTATTAGATTGCTTTAGTTAAAGGTGTTTGATTAGATTGCAGAACACTTTGATTGGATTGAATTCAGTTGGGGACCATTGATTGGAGTACTTTAGTGAGACATGACCCAGGTGGGTCTTGGCCATCCTCCTGGAGCCCTTATAAAGAGGAGAAACATGCAGAGACACATAGAGAAAATGAGCTGCCATTTTTATCTTGTTATATGAGAGAGGACTCCAAGATCACCTACAATCACAGAAAAACAGAGAAACCCTGAAAGGCTTAGAAAGAGGAAAGAGGCTGGAATCAGAAGAGCAGCCTGAAGCTGAGAAGACAAGACCCAGGGAGAGATGAGCCATATGCCTCATTGTCCACAGCTGATCTTGGAGAGAACGTGAACTTCGAGGGGAAGGCAGAGTCCAGTCACCATTTTGCCTTGCTATGTGGCAGAAGTCCAGGATCTACCAGCAGCCGACATTTGGTGAGATAGCATCTCTGATGATGCCTTGGTTTGGACATTTTCACAGTCCTGTAACTGTATAATTTTACCTTAGTAAATTTCCATTATAAAAGCCAGCCCATTTCTGGTATTTTGCATTGGCTGCCTTTAGCAAACTAAAACATAAAATATCTCTTTGGCACAAATTATTGCAAAAACACAGTGGTTACATGAAGTGAGAGGAAAAAGTAAAACACATTTTGTCCACTCTAGGAAGGTAACATCAGCAGAATGGACCTGAGGAGAACACAAACCATTTTTAATTTATGAGGGGTTTTGTCATAACTGACATTCCATAGTAGAGAAATGTTTATTTTTCTTGCTGTCATTCTGCTTAAGTGTTTCAGAACAGCCAAAATCAGGTAGCTGAACTTATATTAATAGATGAGTGGCTCTGGAAAGTCAAAGTGAAGCATCATTGTACTTTCAACTAGATTCTCCTGCATCACACAAATCTTCCACTAGGGGGTAGCCAGGCCTAAATTTCTAAAGTCTTTAGTGATTTTTCAAAGAAAGAACAAAGTTTTGAATTTTTTCTGGGTAGTGAAGATGGTCTGCAGAATTACAAACCGTGAAACACCACCCATAAATGGAACAAACTATCTGGCTTCTGGTACCTTTAAATAAATTAATTTATGTAAATTTAAAGATTATTGTTTCTGACAACATGGAAGAATAGATGACATTAAAATCAGTTAAAATTGTATGACTCATCTGGAAAAGGTGTAAATTATCATGAGCTAAGGCTGAAATAGAACTAGAACTTCAGGAATGTTAACTATTTTTAAAGCTAGGGATCCTCAGTAATTAGGATCTTTGCCAAGTGGCAGGGGAAAAGGACTCACTTAATAAGGTGGTTCAAGTGAGTCTAGCATCAATTTGCAACCATAGAAGGTTATATCTTGTCTTTGGTGAATAAGGTGTCAAGAAAAAATTTCCCTTCCTTCAAATGGAGAAGACAAGAAATTGTTACACAAACTTAGTCTTGGTAAAGAGAGAAGAGAGAAATGACTAAGAGAGAGAAAGGGAAGTAGGGAGAACTTCCCCTAAGACATTGTTGTCATAAGCTGTTCTCTCACAAGTTTATTATGTGTGTTTCTAGTACTCATTTTATCTTAAAAACTCTAAGTCAATAATTTTGTATAAAGTATTCTCAGGACACAAGTTCTTCTGGGCTCCTGGTAGAAACTAATGTAATATATCACTGAAGGAACATTCTTCAGTGATAGGAACATTCTTCAAATTAATAAGATTACTCACATCTAAAATTCCAAAAACATTAAATTGCAACCAAAAATCATAGGGCATTTGAGGAAATAAGGCACCAAAAGTGACAATAAGAAGTGAAAAAAAATACACCACAAAATCAAACCTATGTATTTTTCAGATATTAAAATTATGCAATACAGAATATAATAAGTATAACCAGTATATTAGACTAAAAGGACATTGTATTATTTCTGTTGTTCCTTTAAAATATAATGAGGGAGAAGTGCTTCCCCTTTCCCTCTATGGAAACTCTGGTGACCTCATGCTCTTTTGATTTGTTTTTTTCTTGATCATTCATAGGTATTTGAAAATATCCAGATCTATGTAATAATTGAAGAGCCCTATTTCATTCCAGAGCATAAAACCTCTGCTCCCCCCACTTCCCCAGATCGGGGATCCTAACAGCAGATGATCTTCATTAGGCAAAGAAGGTATGAGAATATCGTTAACATCTTTTTTTTTATATTCTCACTAATTTCAGATCTCCCAATTCTTACTTGCTATTGTTGACTCCTGAATACCAGAAATGTGGGATGGCAGGGAGATTGGGGATGAAAAGGAAGCAGGAGATTCCTTTCCTAATTTTATTCTCACAAACTGATTCCATGCCCTCAGTGAAGGATTCTTCCCTACTTGCGACACTTTCATGGATTTTTCAGACTCTTTTCCCCCACTGCTCTTTCCCTTGAACTGACGTTTCCTTGAATTGAAGATATGTTTCTTTATTTCACTGATCAATGGGAATCACTCATATTTCCTTTGCCCTGACAAACCCTTAGTTGGTCTAAAAATTCAGGCCTCCTCCTCACACTTATTCAACTTTTTTATACCTTCTATGTGGGAGTAGTACTCAAGGGTCAGTAACTGGTTTTAGGCTAAGTTCTATCTACAGGGCTGGTGGGTTGTTGCCTCATAACTACATTTATCATCTGTTGTCTAATGTCTCAGTGGCATTAGATCCTGACTCTGTGACACAGAGGGATCTGAGAGAGTATGTGCCTCATCTTAATGTGCCATTCCTTAGTAATGTTTAATAAATTTAAAAATAGTAAAGCCATTTAAATTTATGAAGTAAGAAAAAGAGATTGAAATCACCTGGGCTGATATGACAAAGAGCCAAAAAGAACATCTGAACATAAAACTATGTAACAGAGTTTTAACAATTTAGAGCAGATAATATAAAAAAAAGACTAAAGTCAATAATTAAAAACTATATTAGCTTTACTATTAGTAAAGCTGATATAGAGATGAAGAAAATGCTCTGATTTCAGCACAGAGAGACAAAGGTATAAAGGGAAGTTAAGGGATATGAATGACATAGTGGTATTGAAAAGGAAGATTTTTTAAACTTGAGGAAAGGTAATAAGCTTGATAAATAAAATCAACAAAATTGCCCTGTAAAGGAAAACAGGATAACCCTCTGTCTTTTTGATGGTTTCATTGATTTTGTTCATATCACCAGATTTTAAGCACTGAGTTTATATTTGGCAAGTTAACTCTCTTTTATTAACTTTCTATCTACCATTTGTATTAGGTAGGGCATACATTTAACTGGATGTGATATAGACCCAAAGTAACACTGGCTTGACCTATGATTATTCTATGTAGCCATCAGGAAAGCAGGCATTTCAGGGCTGCTATGGCCTTGCTCCTCCATGGGGTCAACTGGGAATCCAGGCTTCTTCAGTGTCTCTCAGGTTGTGCTTTTTTGCAGTATTAAGATACCTCACTACCTAATTACATCCCAAGCAATGGCATCAAGAAGAACCAAACAGTGAGAAAAGAAGGAGTTCATGCCCTCCTACTTTTTTAAAAAAGCATGACCTCCAAGTTGCTCACATCACTCTCACAAAAAGCTCACGGGACAGAACTTAGATAGAAGCCCACATTCAACTGGAAGGGAGAAGGACAGGAAATGATATGCACTTTTCTGCCCCCTTCACAACAATTAACAAAGTGCTTAAGATTCTATAGTCATCAGGGATGCAATGACAGAAAAGGTGCTGTCTTGTTTTCAAATTGTTCATTGTCTAGCATCATGAGGCATGCACTCGAAATGATCTATAGATGATGTGGTGATTCCCATAAGCAAAACAAGCTACGTGCTTTGTAAATGCAACAGAAGAAATTATCACTTTTACTGTGGGAATCTCGAGGAAATGTTTAAAGAGAGCAATTTTTACATGATTCACCAAGATAGCTCATGAGTTGAGCTACAATCTTCCTGGCCTGGAGAGGATTTGAATTAGGACTAGGATAATGAGAATTCACTTTCTTGTTTGAGGGAGAGACACTCTGTACAAGAATGAATGGTCTTCACATTTTCTTGCTTTGAGAACCACATTTTTAGCGCAAACCCCATAGGAATCATATGAGGCTATTTAGTGTATTGTAAAGGCTGACATTACATTTAAAATTAATAGAACTTTAGAGAGGTTGAAAACATTATTTGTAATTAACAGGAATTCTGGGTTCATAGAACTGTAGATTAACCATTATGATGCTAGAGAGTAGACTCCTAGCTCTAAGTGGCACAATTATTCTCTTAAACCAATGATTATTTTCTCAAGAGCTTCACTGAGCTCTAATTTGCACAACCTTAATCAGTTCTCTTCATTTCCAATGTATGGCCTTATTGTATGCCTAGGGCTTCTCATCTCTATTCTGAGAAGTTTCTGACTGATACTTAGGTATGTGGCTCTTCCACCTCTGTGGCTCAAAAGCATAACCCTTTAACCAATTTCTTCATTCAAAAGATTTATTGAGCACCTGCCAGGTGCCAAGTATTGTTACAGATACTGAGGCAGAGCCCTGAGCGACACAGTCAAGATCCTTACATTTGTAGAGTTCCTTTTCAGATGGAAAGGGCACAGACAATAAACTGACACACAAATAAAAATTCAGAAAGTGACAAGTGAGTGCCAGTTAGATAATCAAAGTGGTAAGTTGTGGGTGAGAATTCCTGAAGTTTTCAAGGAGGCCTCTTTGAGTGGTGACATTTAAGATGCAATTACATAAAGTTTTAGGGAATAGTGGAAAAGCCAGTGCTAAAGACCTGTGTGAAGACTGGGTCTGGTTACCAACAACAGAAGTCAAAATAGCAATGGCTAAAGCTAGAGATATTTTTATTTCCCTTTTATATAAAAGTCCAGAGGTAAGCAGTCTTCTACTCCGCCATCAATGGGGCAGATCTCTAACCCATGTGGTCCTAGATGGAACAGAAGAACTCATGTATGCATTTCATGTAGCTGGATGGGAGAAGAGCAAAGAGAAGGTAACAGTGTATGCACCTTGCTTGTGAGAAAGACAACAAGAAACTGCCCTATAGCACTTCCATTTAAAATATAAGAACCTAAGAACATTGTCTTAAGGTCACCAGGAAGGCTGGGATTATAGACTTTATTCATGGTGGCCTTCTAATAAAATACTACTATACTGGAAAAAGAAGAATGAATTTGGGGAGGGGGACCAGCAATTTCCTCCACAAGTCTTGGAAGAAGCAATAAAATCTTGTAGTAATGTAATAATTGTCTCAGGGAGTAGTTATAAGAATTAAATTAGATTACCATCATGTTTGACATGCATTAACTTTAATACGGGCATTCTTTTTGCTATTATTATTGTAATGCTACTCCTTTTCCTTATTTATAAAACAAAGGAGTTGAAGCAATAGCTTCTTCCTGCTTTGAAATGCTTTAATTTTAATTATACGAGATTACACTTGCTTCATCTGTCATTGGAAAAGCCAAGGGATATATAATGAATTACAGAAGACAAGAGTGGCATATACAGGTTGAGTAACACTATCAAGAATTTTAGTTTGATGTAAACCCAAAGAAAATTTTGTGTTTTGATCTCAGGACCTATTCAAAATAACTACAGCTTGAGAAAAAAAACTATATGAATCTTTTATTAAAAATAAATAAATAGATAAAAACTCAACAGTTGACTATTCCTCTAGAGATGCACTTTCCCGAGGGTCATTTCTAGGAGAAACTTCTTAATGGCTCCTTATTTCTAAGGCAAATATTTCAGGGATGCTTCTCTTGTGTATTTCTCCCAGTTTCTCCTATGCATGACTTAATTGTTTACCATTCCTTATACAGCACTCACTGGTTTAACTCTGCACCCTTACTGGGAATATTTCTCTTCATTTTGAGGTAAATTGAGGTAAAATTGAGGGTGAAAGAAGAGGTTAAAAAACATTTATAATTCTAGTGAACTTTATTGTTTAAATATTACTTGAAAAGTAAGTTTATGTTGATGTCAGGAAGGTAGAACTGTTGCATGGATCTTCTATCTTATATTTTCGATTCTTTTATTCTTTGTAAGGATAAATTGATTATTCCACATATGTTATCTGCCTGTGTTTGTGTTTGTGTGTGCGTGCGTGTGTGTGAAAGAGACAGAGATGGAGAGGGAGAGAAAAATAGAGGTAGAGGTAAACTTTTAAAGGAGATTTGATATTTGATTATTACAAACTATCAATATTAGTTACAATTTCTAAACATGGATTTAATAATCATCATTCCTTGCATATTGTTTATGTGTTAATACGCGATCTCTCTTTTCATACTTACAAACACCCAGTGAAATTGATAATATTGTTATTGTCATATGCTACTGAGGCATAGAGAAAGTAAAAACAAAGAAATGAAACAAAATTTGCCGAAGTTCACAAAGTAAGCCATGGAGCCAAAGTTCAATCGTCTGACAATAGAAACTGAGATCCCTTTAACTAACGAAATCCTTAATATTGCTTCCTACTTGGCCAGGGGGAAAATTATACATTCATTGGTGATTTAATTTGAAATACATTCTGACACAATGGGGGAAGGTTATATATCTATTTATATATCTTTGCCTTCAGATGATGAGGAAAATTTTATAGTGTTCTTGAGGTCTGCAAAATCAGACCTAGGATTAGACCAAACCATTTCAGTGATTTCACCATTGCTATCTGTCATCGGGCTACCCATCACTATGATTTTCTTGTATTTAGGTGTTGTTGTTTTTTTGAGTGACCGGGGCCTGGGAATGAACCTGGACCTCATATGTGGGAAGGTGACACTCAACCACTCAGCCACATCAGCTTCTCTGAGTTGTTTTTTGTTTGTTTGTTTTGCTTGTTGTCTATTTTTGTTTTTTCAGGAGGCACCGGGAACTGAACCTAGGAATGCCCATGTGGGAGGTGGGAGCTCAAGTGCTTGAGGCACATCCACTCCCCCTGTATTTCATTTTTGAAAAACACTGACAACAGCATGTTTTATATCCTTTTTATGTGTGTTGAGTTTTCCTTGATCACACAATCAGATCTGACTATCCAAATAAAAATTCTCCTATTGCTGATGTTTGAAAATTTAATAAGGGTGAAAAACACAGGCAGCCACAGGCAAATAAGGTTGAACCAGACATTAGGTATGATCCATTAACATGTTTGTAATCTCTTTTCAGATATAGAATCTCTAGAGTCTCAATTCATTTTTGTATTTCTTCTACCACCTATCATGTCAACATAATTGATTTCTCTTTGTATATAACCTGTTAAATTTTCAAACTCCAAATTTTTTCTGTTTAGGAAATTCATCTTTCTAAACATTAGTACACAACTTTTAAATAAAGCAGCATTTTTTGGGAAGATTAGCTGTGATTTTCTTGTTTCTGCTCCTATCCTCTGCTCTTCTTCAGCATTATTTCACAATATCCTGTAGCATATTTGGAATACTCAAAACATATTCCCTAATCCCCTCCCCAGAACCGTGAGGAATATATTCAAATCTGAGTACACAGCAACACATTAAGAAGCATATTTACAACATAAAAGGTGGGTGTTTTATCATGTCACCTTCCTTCTTGGTATTCTTTTTTTTCCAAAAAATTTTTGAATTAAAAATTGAGGGTGAAAGAGAAGGTTTAAAAATAATTTGTAATTCTAGTGGATCTTAATATTTAAAAACTTAGTTGAAAACTAAGTTTATGTCAATTTCAGAAAGATTCCACAGACACTTAGAAAGAGAAAAAATGTTAGGAAGAATTGATTCATTACAGATAATATATGAGTGGAGAGTAGCAGACTGTAACATATTTACCTCATATTTTACCTCACATTGTTGAGAGTAAAGCAACACCCATCCACCAGTTCACTTATAAGTGCTAAGTGTAATGCAACTGATTTAGAGTTTCTTTTGCATCTAGTTTGCCACTTTATTTTTAGCTTGATTGCTGCATAATCACCACATGCCTATTACTGTGCATACTTGAGAAACTTTGTAATTAAACTTGCAAAATAAAAAACACTTCGACTATTTTCTTCCCTGTAATTTGATGTCACCTGTATTCTCTTTTTTTGATTAAAGAAGTTGTGAGTTTCCAAAACACTCATGCATGAAATACAGGATTCCTGTGCTCCACCTCACCACCAATACCTTGCATTAGAGTGGAACATTCATTACCATTGCTCATAGCACTTTTTAAATAATTGTGCTATTTTTAACAATATTTACATCTGTTACAATTGGTTAAAGATTATTAAATAGTTTTATCATCCATTATTTACATTAGTTGTATTTTTCCCAGATATCACCTTATTATTATGACCTTGTATCATAGTTCTTAAAGGCTCACAAATATATTCCTTTAAAGTAGTAATTTATCATTTGTGACATAAATGATAAATTGGTGGATAAAGAATTTAGGCCAATTTATTAATCTGCATGCCTGTTATGAATGGTGAGGTGAACAGTAGCACAGTGAATATTATTGACTTAGATTTTACTAGAATTTAAAGGAAATTCTGTTTATACCTAGCAGATTGATCTTCAGCTACAACTCAATGAGATTACATTTTTTCTCCAAGCTTTCATGATCTCCACATACCTGTGTGTGCTTAAATCCAAATGGTCATGTCAAGTTGACATTGAGAAACTCTTGAAGTGGAAAAGGATCCCCATACAGGTAACATGAAGCCTGGGGAATGGGGCCGGGTGAGGAGGACCCATCTGTGAGAAGGGTGATGTCTTTTATACTGTAAAACACAAGATCTTAGAGATGAATTTATCAACTCTTAAACAGATTTTGCATTCTGTACATAAATATATTGCAAGGCAATATATTATTATTCTCATAGTTTGACTTTATTACAGTAGACTGTGTGTCTCTAAGAGGTTGTATAAGGTATAGAGATTTCCCGTTATTATCTGATGAAGGAATTCTTGTCTTTTCTCCATAATTCCTATTACCATCATGCAATACACTAGTGTGTTCTTAGGAATATAATTTGATAAATATTGTTCTAGAAAATGATTCATATTATACAGTCTATATTTGAAAATAACTTTTCAAAATATCTAAGTTTTCCCTGATTCCGATGGTTCCCCAGAGTTGACTCAATAATTTCCTAATTTATGTGTCCTTCATAACTATAAAATAATACATCACCCATTTCAAAAGTATTTATTTATATTAATTCCTGTGCAAATGCTGATATTAATCCCCTTATTCTACTCATATTTAAGTCTCCAGAGCAAAGCAATAGAGATATCTAGTGGATTATAAATACATGTTAGATTTGGCAGGGAGACCCTATCAAGGGAATATGCCTAATGAAATGAATTTAAAATAAGTATTTCATTCTTTTATAGTTGATTTTGATGACTATTCTTTAATCAATTGCCCCCTTTTCAATTTAAATTGGTGCAAGAATGAGATTAGATTTCATGACATTTAGGGCTGATGAATTATTTGGTTCAGTAGCCTCCATCTCTAAAGCGGGAGGATAAAAAAAAGGGACCAAAGGAACAAGAGGTAAAAGAATTTTTCTAAGTTCTGTTAAAAAGAGATCTATAACCCTCCATAAATATCTTTGTAAAATATAAAAATAGCAAAGTGCATTGGTAACAAAGGACAGTTAAGAACTATTCTTGGACAAAGAAATATTTAGTGTTATCATGTTTCAATTAAGATACTTTGTATAACTGCTATGTAATAGTGGTCTGTGTGTTAATTAATCTTAATTACCTTTAGAGAGCCAGTTGCTTAGCAGGTTCACACACTGGAATGATTCCCTTCAAAGAATGAGGAAGTGCAGCCATAGATATTTAATAAAGATGACAATGACAAGAAACATAAAGATATAAATTAATAAAGGAACAATACTTGATTTTGTTCCACTTATTTCCTTTTTGATATCACAACATTTTATAAGCTAATATTTGTTTAGAACTGTGAAAATGCTCAATTTCACTGATGTGACAGAGTTATTCTGTTTGGGATTAACAAGTTGTCAGGAATGGCAAGTTCTCTTCTTGGGAAGTGGGTGTGGCTCAATCGATAGAGCTCCCGTTTACCATATGGGAGGCCCCGGGTTCGCTTCCCGGGGCCTCCTTGTGAGGGCAGGGCAGCCTGCGCGGCGCGGTGGGCTGATGCAGCGGGACCTCACAGCAAGGGGGAGATAAGCAGACACGGAGAAAACACATAGCGAATGGACACGGCAAGCACAAGCAGCAAGGGGGGGGGATAAATAAATAAATAAATAAATCTTAAAAAAAAAAAAGTTCTCTTCTTCACCATTTTTCTCATGGTCTATAAATCATCACTGTGGGCAAAATTGGTATAATCATGTTAATTAAGGTCAGTCCACAGCTTAATAACCCCATAAACATTTTCCTCATTCATTTGTCATTCGTTGATGTTAGGTTTTCTTCCAATATCACCCCTAAAATGCTGGAAAACTTGTTATCAGAAAACAAAACTATTTCTTATGCCAGTTGTTTAGTACAGTGTTTTCTCTTCATTTGTCCATGTAGAGGTCTTCATCCTTGCTATGATGGCCTTCAATAGATACATGGTAATCAGCAACCCTCTGCTTTATGCCAGTAAAATGTCAAGGGTCGTCTGTATTCGACTGATTTCTTACCCTTACATATATGGTTTTCTGATTAGTCTGGCAGCAACACAATGGACTTACAGCTTGTACTTCTGTGGGAAAATTGTAATGAACCACTTCTACTGTGCAGACCCACCTCTCATCAGAATGGCCTATGCTGGGACCTTTGTAAAAGAATATACAATGATCATACTTGCAGGCATTAACTTCACATATTCCCTGACTGTAGTTACCATCTCTTATCTGTTCATTCTCATTGCCGTCCTACGGATGTGCTCAGTGGAAGGGAGGCAGAAGGCCTTCTTCACTTGAGAGTCCCATCTGGCAGCTGTCGCAGTATTTTACAGGACTCTTATCTTCATGTATCTCAGATGACCCACTGAGGGGTCTGTGAACCAGGGGAAAATGGTGGCTGTGTTTTATACCACGGTGATTCCCATGCTGAATCCCATGATCTACAGTCTGAGGAACAAGGATGTGAAAGAAACCATGAGCAAAGTGATCAGCAAAACATGTTAAACAAAACAAAATTGAGTTAATTTTATCTTCTATGCTTCAATAATATTTGCTTGTCAACACATTATTGTCTAGGACATAGGAAAGTTAAGCTAAAGACTTGTGTTTAGAAAAAGATACTCAAATTGAGAGAAAAAATAGTAGATTGACTCATTCTTGCTGATGTAAGTAGTGACAGTTAATTAATACCACTGAATGGTACAATTGAACATGTTTAAAATGGGAAATTTTGACTTGCATAAATGTTACAGCAATAAAAAGTAAAAGAAAGATAATTGAAAAGATGTTCAAATACTAAGCTAAAATAAAAAAACAGTTTTTCTTATTAAAAATGTAGTGGATGAATTTTAGAAGTAGTTATAAATTTGCCTATTTAGATGGTAAGTTGTGGTGGAAAAATTAACATATTTAATTATGTTTCATAATATGATATAAAAAATGATAGTCTCACTATTAGTTATGAAATTGTTTAATATTTCTTTCATTGCGGGATAAGGTAGAACTCCAGAGATTTCCACTTCAGAATAGCAAAGCATACATTTAAGTATTTTCCATATCTTGGTGTTCCCTAAGAGACATACCAAGTTAAGTATGTCTCTTTACAGATTGCAGTAACTACGATGTTTTAACCATAAGGATGCCAGATTGTGCATTTCTCACCTGCTCTAGCCAAACTGGTTTTCACTTACAGGCTGATGGAATAGTGGGTAGAATTAGTAGATATGTGTGTCATTATAAATGCATGGCTTTTCAGGCTCTGCTTAAAAATTAAATTGATATTTAGTTCAGAATGTGTTGCACATTCAGAACTAAGATATGGTAACTAATTTCTTTGGTTATTTTTATATTTGAAAGAAAAATATTTGTTGTGAGCAGTAATTTCTTGCCATAATAATATTAATATAGTTTGCCACCCCTTTTACCTAATTTCTTAAAGAACTAGCTTGAGGCAACACTACAGTTACTTAAAGTCTATATGACCTGAGGCAAATCAATCAATCAGCAAATCAATCAATTACCTTTGGTTTTGGTGCAGATAATAAACAACTAATGAAATGTAATTAACACATTTATAATTGCACAGTAAGTAATTACAATTTTTTCTTCAATGATGCAAATATAAAACAAGATTGGTGCAATGTGAGAAGAAACATTCTTCTTCATCCTTTGTTGAATTGTTATCTTCCTCATGGAAAGCCAGAAGCATATGCTCTCATTTCCACACACACACATACATATATAGCAAAGATAACCTTTTGAAAACCATTTGTAAAAGCAAATAAATGGCCAATTTAGATTAAATTGCAATATAGCTGTGGCTATAGTTGCAAAAATTAAAACCCTTATGGACTTTAAGAACTAAATTATTTAAAGTTACTTGGGGGAAAATTTAAAGATAATTAACTTGCCATTTATTGGAAACTATTGACATGTCAAACTTAGCACTTATTATGAATACATTTCAAAACATAATTTTAAAGCATTTTAAAACTTTGTAGTATGTTGGCTGGTAGATTTGAATCATCTTCATTTCCTCATTTTTCAAAAACGAAATAATTCCTACTAATATTTTTGGAGAGTCAGCATTATATGAGGAATAATGATGCCAGGGTCTCTGGTTAAATCGTGTTACTGTTTTGAGTTTTCAAATTTCAAATTAATTTGTGGGTGATCTTGGACAAGTCACTTGCATTACACCCAATTTTGTTGGTTGTAGTCTCTAATCTCCAAGACCTCTCGGACTTATAATTTCCTTGGGTCTAGATTCTTTTGGCAGAGCTTAAAGTGATTTTGCCATCTGCTGAAAATTCAGAATACTTCTGCAAAATTTATTTTTTAATTCATGGCATTGTTATAATTATTTTTACATCTATCAACTTAATTATATTTAGGCATCCCCAATCTATAACTATGGAGCCCCTTTATCTCTCCCTCGGCCTCTCTGTCTTGTCTTTCTCTCTCTGATTATCTCTGTTTCTCTTTCTCCCTCAAACACACACACACACATACATACACACACTCACATATTTTCTTTCTTTCAAATTTAGATTTTCTTGAGAGAGTAAGTATTAAGTCATAATACTATGATGCAATAAGTTCACCTGATGGATTTTCTCATAATAGATGGGCAGGAACTCAGGGATTCAGAGTACTTGGACCCTGAGTGATACAAAAGAAACTTTACCTGAACACAGTTCTGCCCATAGTTTCCCAGACCAAATAAAGGCAGTACATAGTTTAGAGTTACTGAACAACCGAGGTTTCCAATCTTGTTCTTTCACTTGTTCACTTTGTAAACTTGATTTAAAAATGTTAGCTCATATTTACTTTATAAAATTTGTATTTTATTCTTCAAAATGGGGATATTAGTCACAACTCCATAGAGTTGTTGAATTAATACTTGTAATCTGCTTAGAGCTGCAACTACACAAATGAGTCCATTTGTTATCCCTTAATTATCTCATAACCACATTGCCAGGCAGAATTTTTCCATTCTACAAGTGAATGAATTGAAGCTCAGAATTATGTTATTTGCCCATGGTCACAATGTTAAGGTGGTAGAGCCAAAGTTTGATTTCAGAGCTGTTTCATGTCAAAGGCCATGCTCTACTACATCCCAGAAAAGTATGAATGTAGAGGGATAAATTCTTTATAGTACAATCTATTGCTTCACCAGTCACCTCTACTCAAATTCATTCTCCTCAAATGTTGTGAGGTGATCCATCCTTTTGAGACATGTGTCATCTCTCAAAACTACTTTGCAATGCATAGGGCATAAATTTCTGAGATCATTTATCCGGAAAGATGGTGCTTAATAGAGATATAGCAACACAGGAAAGAAAGTGATTCGTCAAAATTTTGCATGATACTAACCAAAAATATTTTCTTGAGATGCGTGGTTTCCAATAAGAAGACAGAATCCATTTGAAAGTGGTAGACAGATGATAGCATCATGCCAAGAATTTTGATCTTTTGATTTTACTATAAGAATTATTATTCCAATTAATGCCTCTTCCCTTATCCTACCCCCGAGATGTTTCTAGAATTTTAATTATTATTCCTTTCATAATTATATGGATGGGTCCTTAAGGAGATGCTCTCAGTTTCCAAGACTATGTTGAGAAATACTCATTTGCTGTTCTCCTCTATTGAATGCAAGCCTGCAATTTCTAAGCTCTGCAATTCAGGTTAATGCAGCACAAGCGTTTTATTTTAACCCCTTTTTGAAAAGAAGATGAAGACTTTATCCTTATGCTTATTTGTTAATGCAATATTTTACTGTATGAAGTTATATTTCTGGAACATTTTCATATTTTTATCCATAATGTATTCAAAACTACTTAAGAATGAGCTATTATAATGGGCATTTACAAAATTCTTCATTTCTTATATTTTCTCCTTTCACTGTCCTTTACACCTAAATACCACTGATTTTCACATTGTTGTTTTAAAATATGTATGAAAAAATTGGGAATACTGAGTCAATATGAATATTTAGACCAGTGATTATTCTTCATTGTTTTTCTCCAAGACGAATTCCCAAATTGTTGATCCAAATGAGTGTGTATTTTTAAATTTTATATTCTATCCCCCCAAATGTCTAGATAGATAATATAATGTGTAATATGTAATAAAAAGTACTAGTTATCTGGTCTTAGGTTGTTGGACTCACCTAACTTTGGAAGGAATGGGGAAACAATGTTCTACTACATCAGTTGCCCAGCCTGCATTGGGGAGAATCATGCAAAACTCTATCAGGGACAAACTATCAAAAGGATAACTTTCTTCTATCTGGAAGGGCAATCAAGCTGAATTTTAAATTTAAATAACTAGAATAATAGGATAGATTTATTGAAAAACCTGCCATATGAGTTGGTTACATTTATAACACAAGAGCCAGCTTATTGGTTTGCATCTCAATCCTGTCAATCCTGCCTGATTCAGGGAGGCTCTGGATCGCTCAGTGCTTCAGTTTCCTAGTTTGTCAAATGGAGATGTTAACGGAACCTGTTTCATAGTACCTTTGCTTGCAAAGGGCTTAGAATGCAGTCAGTAAGTTTTAGCTATTCTTCATATTATAAAGCTGCTGTTACTGCTACTAGAAAAAGTATTTCTTAGTTTTAAAGTATTGGAATTTTTAATGTATTATTTCAAGCTGATCTAAAAATCAGGAAGCTTTGAAAAATTGTATTTATGATTATTCCTGAATATCTGTTTTTTATAGGTGTATAATGACTATGCTAGGTAGCATAAGGGGTTCCAAGGTGAATGAGACAAACTCTACTACCAGAGAGCTAACGATCATTTGTAAAGGAAGGGAAATTCACACATTACACAGGAACTGAAACAAAATTATAGAATGGGCTGGAATAATGATCTTCTCTTATGAAAGATGCTAACACCTTGTATTTCAAAGATGCTTAATATTTTATATAATATTTTATACTTAAAACTATATAGTAGTGACATTAACCCAATTCAAGCTTCTGTCAATTAAAGAATCTACTAAGGTCAGGAGTTTTTACAAAGGAAATTCCATGAGCTTAGCTCTCTTTCCAGAGTCTACAGCTCTCATCTGGCAATTTCCACACTTGAACCAAAACAAATAAGCTACACTTATGGAATTCTGTAATAAGTAGAAATCTTCCATCAGAACTAAAACTTCAGTGCTTTTAATGCTATATAACCAATTCATTTTAAACATAGTATGTTTATTTCTCATACTAATCATATTAAGGATAAGAAAGTAGTTCACAGAGGTTAATTTCCCAAGTTTACCCTGCTACTAAGTGAAGGATCCATGATATGATTATAAAGTTCATAAATTTTTTAATACACAGAGGAATCTTTCTAGCAATGCTCTTTTTGAACAAGCCAAGCTAACATTTCCTCTTTTGAACTTGTCCTCTCTTCCCCCATATTTCTACATAGCTGCCTACTTCATACCAGCTCAAAAACTACCTCTTTGGAGAAATTTTCTTTGGCCACTCTTTCTGCATCTTCTCCCCCTTATTCCCTATCTTATTAACATGCTAAACTTTTGTCACATCTATTCCTACTTTCAAAAATATCTCATTTGTTTACTTGTTAATTTCTCTTCAATAAGAATGAATTATGGGGGGGAAATAAATAAATAAATAAATCTTTTTAAAAAGAGAATGTATTATGATGATAGCTGGAATTTTGTATATCTTGTTCACCCTCAGATTTCCAGAATTCAGAATAGTTTGGAATATAATCTAACAAATATATTTGACATATGTTAGTTGTCCTTGATATTTGTAGAATAAGTGAATGAAACCAATGATAAACAAAGACCCATTTATATATCACTGAGTGTTAAGCACTCAAATATTATTATTATGGAGAGCCCAAATTCCCAGGATGCTCCTAATCCTAAAGATACTTCATTAAGCAATCAAGACACACTTTTGCTTCTTACAAGAAGCCAACTGAAGAAAATAATGTTTGGGAATATTTTCTTGTAATGACATTAAATTGTGGTTTGAATGTTTAGGGGTGGTACTGTTTCTGAAAACTAGTGAAGACTGCAATAAGCCACTGTAATTAATAAAACACATCACTGATGTGTTACCTCAGGATATTTATCTATTGTTACATTTTGATAGTGACGCTCAGCGATTGATAAAATTGTAGTTTAATTTTCTGAGATAAGTAAAAAAACAGAAAGAGCTTATGCTGTTGATTCCCTCTTACCCCACCCATGAAGGTGGTAGCAATCAAATCAAAATAATGTGTAGCAAAGTAAAATAAAATATGAGGCAGAATCTCATATTTTGAAAGCATATGATAAAATAGTTTGGCATAAGGTAGGATAATTATGTCAGTAACTAGATTGTATGGCCAACATATTAGTCCACTGTCCCATAAAATTGTAGAGGAAGAGTTTACCTTCTAAGGCATGTAACAATGGGTAACATCACATGTATTTGCATTTTTGTTGACATTGAGAGTCATTATGATACATGGAAACAGTATTTGATGGAGTGTCAAAAAAACTCCCCTTGTTACCTTTCCTGTTTTTTGCTAATTGGCTATCTGACCTTGGGTTTATATTTTAACATTTCTGGGTCTCAAGTGACATTTTTATGAAATAATATTTTGGAATTGGTTTAGACATTCTCCTGCAGCTCTCACTCTGACTTTTGTCATGTTTATGCTCTCTGATTTTAAGGTATGCTATCGTAATAATCTAGCAAAGATATAATTCCTTATTCTAGTACTATATATTTTAGGAATGAGTGTAATCTGTTTTACAGATAAGAAACTGGGAAAAGATAAATGGTAATTATCTGTAAGACCAATCGAAGGTAACAATTATACCTATATTATTTCCCTCTTGAACATTATACAAAATCTACATTGTTTTCTAAATGATTTGTATTAGAATAAGGATAAATGTGACTCAAATATTTCAGCAATCAAAAAAATCTCTTCAAGTTTTGTCTTTCCCCATAGACAATACAGACTGGGTCTATGCTAGACAATGCCAAATTTCACAGATATGGCAGAATTTATTCTACTGGGATTGACCAGTCACCAGGAGCTATAGGTTCTCTTTTTGTGGTCTTCCTAGTAGTTTACCTGGTCACTTTGTTAGGGAACATAGGGATGATCATTTTGATCAGCATCAGTCCCCAGCTTCAGAGTCCAATGTACTTTTTCTTGAGTCATTTATCTTTTATAGATGTGTGGCTTTCATCCAATGTGACACCCAAAATGCTGGAAAACTTATTATCAAAGACAAAAAACATTTCCTATGTGGGTGTTTGGTGCAATGTTATTTTTTTATTGCCCTAGTCCATGTGGAAGTCTACATCTTTGCAGTGATGGCCTTTGATCACTATATGGCCATCTGCAACCCTTTGCTTTATAGCAGCAAAATGCCTAGGACTGTCTGTGTTTGATTCAACTCGGTGCTTTATGTCTATGGATTCTCTGTTAGTCTAAGCTGGATATTGTGGACGTAATGCTTGTACTTTTGTGGGAATTTTGAAATCAACCACTTCTATTGTGCAGATCCCCCTCTCATCAAGATTGCCTGTAGGGGAATCCACATCAAAGAAAACACAATGATTGTCATTTCTGGCATTAATGTCACATATTCCCTTGCAGTGGTCCTAATCTCCTACACCCTCATTGTAGTAGCTGTGCTGCATAGGCACTCTGCTGATGGGAGGAAGAAGGCCTTCTCCACCTGTGGGTTCCACTTGTCAGCTGTTACCATGTTTTACGGGACCCCCATATTCATGTATCTTGGGCAGTCGACTGAGGAGTCTATGGAGCAGGGGAAAATGGTGGCTGTGTTTTACACCATGGTGATTCCCGTGCTGAATCCCATGACCTACAGTCTAAGGAACAGGGATGTGAAAGATGCAGTCAGCAAAGCAATCATCAAGACAAACTTGGGGCAGAAACTGCAATATATATTATTGTGGTATATTGGTAAATATTACTAATGACGAGGTACAAGAGTTCTTTTTCACAAAGGACTTTCTATAGGCAACTCTTTCTTACACTAATAGGTTCAGTCTAACACAATGATGCTTTACACCAAGAATGGACTCTAATAACTCAGCAAGCTTTATTCTACATATGCAATGATTTTTATTACACCTGACATTGTTTTATTAGTTTTAATAAAACTAGTGCCTTAATACAACCATAACACTTGTCCTCAATATGCAATGTTTGTTAGGAAACAATGTTTGTGTTATAATTATCTGTTTTTCCCACCCTTTGACCTTGTGCATCATTTGTTTTCTGTGTCTAACTGATTATACTTATATTTAATTATCACACTGATCTCAGCAGTGCAATGATATTGGTGTGGAGCAGGAAAAATAGCTTATTAATGCTAACAAAATATAGTTATGTTTAAATGCAGATCTGAGCTGGTAAAGAAATGGACTGTGTGGACCAGCCTTGTCCTGTGTACCCCCTATCCCTTGTTTATTTTTTGGGAGAGTTTAGAATAAGGGATCTAGGTCAGAATGCCTGGGTTGAGCCTTTGTTTTACCACTTCTTAACTATTTATCCATGGACTTTTTAATTAAGTTTTTGTTGCTAAGTTTTGTTATCTGTCAAATGGAGATGAGATTATTATCCTCCTAAGGAGGTTTTTATGAGGAATAAATGTAAATAAAATACTGCTTGGCACATAGCTGGCTTACAGGAAATTCTGGGCATCATTTTTATTATTCATGCATCCATTTTTCCTCCCTACCAAGTATATATGTATTATTTAGAGTAACTCTACTTCATCCATTCTATTGATAATCACATATGTTTTGTCGAGTAAATTATGCTGAGGACTCTCTTTCATTCTTGTCAATTTTATCTCTTTTACTTAATGCCATGACCTCCATTTCTATGAAAGTGTAATCAGGTAACAAATATATGGAGTAGTGCTGAATTAAAGTAAAGATGGTCAGGTTTGCCTTATTTTGCAGAGCCTTACATCATAACTCTACTGATTATAAGTACCTGTGCTTTACGTTTTCTTTGAGATATCTTAAATCTTGTGTTCAAGTTCAAATCTGATTATCTCTAATACAGTCCATCCAAGTAGAGAGTGAATAAACTTACAGATTCCTTAAAGGTGATATTTGAAATCTGTGTTATTTCATGATACTGATTTTTTTTGGGGGGACATTTCTTTTCCAATCATTATTGGAAGGAAACCAATATTTTGATATTCTTCATCTTTGATAATTACCACTTGGAGCTTTCACATTTTATGCAAGACCCTCACAACAATGCTGTTATAGCTTCTTGTCATAGACATAAATCTTTTAAAGATAATTCTGCTTTTAAGTGGCAGATTCAGGATGAAATCCATGTAAATCTTACTGCAATGTCTGATATGCTCTCTACATTATTCAATAAACTGTAACTGAAGGATGGAATCAGCTTTAGTTCCTGAACTTTGTAAGCACCACTTACCTAGAATTTAATAATGTCAAAGCATGTGCGAATCTTTTGTCCACGAGATTACTAGTCATGCTTAAGTCTGACCCTTGGGCTTTTGGTAAGATGAGAGCAAAAATGACAGAAAGAATAAAAAATAGAATCAGATCAGGGATGAAAGTGGTTAAATGTAACCCAGAAACAACTATCAACATGTCTTCATTTTGCCTATTATCAACATGTCTGCATTTCCTGGGTCACTAGTACCTTTCAAATGCCTGTTACATTACATAGCTCATAGTGGAACAGTCATATCATTCACCAAATTGATTAAATAAGAATCCATTCATCCTTCTACTTTTCTTATAAAATAGTTGTTTCACCTTAAAGCCATAGGCACCACTCCATGCCTCTTACTAAAAACAAATATAATTGGAAAAGAGATGTTTTAAAATAAAATTAGAGTGCTAGGCCATGAAACTCAATAAAAGAGATTATAACCACATCTCACAAGGAACAAATACTTCAGTCTGGGAAAATATAGGAATAAAGATAGCCACCCTCTTTATCTCTCTTGAGTCCTCATGAGTTTCTTTTGCCTTAGTTTCTTTATTTTTCTTTCTCTACTGACCAGGTTTCTGTTTCCCGCTACATGGGGAAGTCTACAGTTGAAACCTCGGCCCAACATTTCACTTAACCTAAGATTAATCAATTCCTGGGAAGGCCTGATACATTCTATAATAGAGTGGAAAGAATCCTTAGAGTACATGGGCAGTGCCTAACAAAGAAGCACAGACCAATATGCCAGGCTCTTGATATTGATGCTTGTATTTATTAACCTTATTCTTGTGAAATTGAAACTTAGCCTAGTAATATATATTGCCTAAGTGTTACCTCCTGAAACCCTTCTTGTTGCTCAAATGTGGAGTCTCTCTATGCCAAACTCAGCATATAAACTCACTACCTTCCCCACTGCATGGGACATGACTCCCAGGTATGAACCTCCCTGGCATCAAGGGATTATTACCAAGCACCAACTAGCGACACATTTGGAAAAAGACCTAGACCAAAAGGGGGCAATAGTAAATAAAAATAAGTTTTTATGACTAGCGAATCAGGAGGACATTCCAAAGGTTATGCTTACTCACATCTTAGGCAGATCTCACTGGATGCCACTGTTAATAATGTCTCAAGAATCTAGACACTATAGACAAGGCAAACAATTCTAGGAAATTGGCATACTGTTGGTGGACTTTACCTTGGAAATATGATAATCTATCTCCCCAGTGTATCA
>JAQZBX010004189.1:0-61480 GCA_029593785.1 Cabassous unicinctus | reverse complement strand
TAATCTCTTCCTTCACTTCATTAAGTTGGTCCATGATATTTGTTGGGAAAGCTTTGATTAGTTGTTTGATATTCCGCATCATCCTTGTTTTTAGTTTGTTCATTGGACTGGTTCATGTCTTCCTGTTTCTCAGTGTTGTTTGTAATTTTTTATTGCCCTCTAGTCATCATTTTATCTTGATGGGTTATTCAGTTGATTAGCTTCTCTCTCTGCTCTAGAGTTTTGTTTAGCTGGTGGTTCTCTGTGTGTTTTAAGTTTTCTCTTTGAGACTCTGTTCTTCTTATTTTATTTCCTTGCTTCTTTCTATGTTCCCTTGAAGGCAAAAGATTAAGGCTAAAGGAATTGGAAGATGTGAGAAAGGATGAAGGATAATAATAATATTGATAAAAGTTAGAAGAGGGGCTGTATAATACTTAGTGAAACAAATATTTAGCTCATGTAGGCAGTGTAGAGTAATAGGAAAAAAGTTGGAGTACCTACAATGGACTGGGAAACCAAATAGAGGAATATATATATAATGATTTAGAAGGCTAGAATGATGAGGATGGAGAGAAAGAGAAAAGAAAGGGCTGAAAGGAAAAAGTTCATAATAATAAAAAAAAAGAAGAAAACAGAATAGATAGAATAGAAATTGACAACCTTAAGTTGTGGTTAATGAAAAAAGGTGGTATGTAAGAACCACAACAGCAAGCCAAAGGCAGAAAGATGAAGGAAGGAAAAGAGATAGCATTCGGAGACAAAATCAATAAAGACAGAGAATGGGAAATCACAGAAGAAGAAGTACAGCAAAGAGACAAGCTAGCAGCCAATAATTTAAAGAGAAAAAAAAGAAAAAAGAAGGGGTTAGGAAAAAGGAAAGAAAAGCAAGAGACAACAAATAAACAAAGTAAAACCAAACAACCACACAAGCAAGCAGTCAAACAAAGTTAAGGAAGTACAGTGTTCCTTCTTTGGGCCTTGTGGAACCTCTCAGCCTACTTGTGTTCATCAATCAATTGCCCTGCAAGGTTCCATCTGCAGGTTTTGATGCAGATTTTAGCGATTAAACTAAGTTTAAAAAAATCTTTCTTTTTTATTTTTTAAAGTGTTTTTGTGTGTGTGTGTGTGAAATAAAGGACCCAAAAGAAGTCCTCTTCTAGATCACCCTCTTCACCTTGGGGACCCTAAATAGGCTCGTGGAAACTAATCAAGTACTTCCCACTTCCTGGCCTCCCCAAGGGAGCTGAAACTCTGATGCTTGTCAGTGCAGAACAATAAAATTGGCTGATTCCTCCTTCTCTGGAGCCAAGCCTCAGTATCATGGGTCTGTTGGGTAAATCAGGCTCTCTCAGCAGATTCACCTCTCCCTTCAGCCAGGTGGTGTTTCAAGCTGGGTTATCTGCTCCCCAAAGCTATGAGGGGGTCCAGGCAGCCAAATTCATGGAAACAAAACCCCTCTCCACCTTCTGTCAGAACCCTCCCCCTCTCGGAGAATGCTCCCTCTCCCCGGGTTGCCGGTGGGAGTTAGGACGTATCCCTGGGCAGCTAAGTGAATCAACCTTCTTCAGCAGATTTGCCACTGTCCTCAGCCTGGTGCCTCTTCAAGCCATCTATTTTGTCCCCCAAAGCTGCAAGTGGTTCCAGGCAGCCAAATCCACAGAAATGAAATCCCTGTGACCCTGTGCCAGAGCCCTCCCACTCTCAGAGAATTCTCCCTCTCACCAGATTGCCGGTGGGAGTCGCAGCTCAAACCAGCCTTTTTTCCTGAGGGTGCGGCTCAGCCATCTGTGTCAACCACCACAGACGGGAAAAACTCACAAATCTTTTCTGAGCAATTTACCTCGCCATCCTGCCCCCTTCAGATCAACGTCCCCAAGGATCTTGCTCCATGCGCCCCAGCACAGACCCCCCTGGGCAGGACCCTGTCCCCAATCAGCCATCTTCAGAGAACGAGTCAGCAAATGCCCTCCTAAACCAACACCATCTTAAACTGGAACCCACCCATTTTGAAGGCAGTCTCGAAGATACCCCATTTTGCATCACTGCAGCTCAATCTGCCTTTGGATTGCTAGGCTGTATATGTCCTACATGGTCCCCTTTGAACAGAGCTGCAATGGCATTTGCCAAAGCCCATCACCAGAAGCAGCAAAAGCAGACTCCACCTGCACTCCAGTATCTTCCCAGTGCCTCCCACTCTCAGAGCTTTACAAGAAACTAGTTGGCAAAGAACTGAGGAAATATTGACTGCACGTTGAAACTTTTCTGCTTCAGTTGAGGCTGCAGCAGACAAGGGTATTCCTGACCCAGTAAAAACAACATTGTACAAAAACTATCATGAAAAACCATGATTTCAGATACATTTAACTCAGTCAGTAAATTGAAAAAATTGATCCAAAATATACAAATAGATAAATATTAGGGTAGATTTTCACTGCAATTTCCATGAGGGTGAGGAGCTGCTTCTATCTTGTTCCCTCTTTTATCCCAAGAACTTGCAGTGGTATGTAGTAGGCACTAAATGAATATTTTTAGACAAGATATCAAAGAGTGTTCTTGTCTGGATGATTATATTATTGTTGGTTTAATACTTTTTTGAGTTCAAATTTTGATTTTTTAAACTTTTCTAAAATTAACATATTAACACGGAATAAAAGCACAGTGGGAATTAAATGAAAAACAAAACAATATAGATTGTGAGTGATAGAAGAAAGATGATGTTCAATAACATAATGAAAAGTGACAGAGAAGAAGATATGAAGTAGATAACTAAATTCTTGTCTTGACCAGAGTCCTGATAAGGTGTGGTGAGTTCAACATGCTAATTGAACTCAGATTCTGTTTCTTAGCTGTGAAGTAAGAAAACAGTATCTCACAAAAATTTTTGAGAAGATTAAGTGAGGAAATATACACACACACACACATACACACGCACATATAAATGTGCATGTTTATATGAATACAAATATACGTACTTGTGTATAAAATATTGATAAAGTGAAAAATGCTGTATATGAACTAAAATATTTGTAGATAAGATTTTATTGATGATATTGATATTTGAGATTATTTTCAATATGGGTTAAGATTCCAATGGCATTTATTTTAACAATAAAAGGAGATAAAGGTTTGACAATACTGAGCGGCTCTTGTTGCTCAAATAAGGTCTCTCTCTAAGTTGAATTCAGCATATAAATGCAATAACTTCCTGTAAGTATGGGACATTACTCCCAGTGATAAGCCTCCCTGGCACTGAGGGATTACTACCAAGCACCAACTAACAATGCAGCTGGAAAAAGACCTTGGCCACAAGGAGGAAAAGGTAAAAACAAATAAGTTTATATGGCTAAAAGACTTCAAAGTATGTCAGGAGCTCATTCCAGAAGTTACGCTTATGCACATCTCATCAGGATCTCACTGACTGCCAAATTAGATACTACCCCAAATCTCTGGGTTCCTGAGGACTCTGGAGACACCCAGGTACTATGGTCAGGGCAGAGAGCTCATGAGTATATTTCCTTGACAGTGGGTCCTACTTTGGGATTTGTGTTCTGCAGTGTGACAAAATTGGATGCAGCTGTGTTTTGGTCTCAGTTGTGGCTCTTCTGTCCCTTCTATTTGAACTTATAGTTGTTGCTTGAATTGGTAGTTGTATGTCCAAGAGACTTCAATCTTTGGGCTGTCCATGTGCCTCCTGGGCTCTGAGCCTCAACAGATTTGCAACACCTACTCAACAGCTCATTCGATTCACCCAGGACAACTAACAAGGAGGTGATGATGGGCAACAACCACACCAAGGAACCGAGAGTATCTACATCTACACCTGCAAGCAAGAGAGTCCCATCTATTGGCCATATAGGACTGAAGCCCCCTCTCAATTAGGGTTGGAGTGAGCACCACCATCTCAGAATCCTCAAGATTGGGGAATGAACTATGGATTAGAGTGGACTTATTGGTATAGACTTATTGTGATTCTAGCAGTGGAAAAACTTATATTATTGATGTGGAGGCAGTGGCCAATGTGTTTTCCCTCTCCCTCTGAGGTCAGGGAGAGGGAAAACAGGTGTAATACAGGGGCATTTTTGGGATTTGGGAATTGTCCTGAATGACATCACAATGACAGGTAAAGTCATTTATATATCTTGCCAAAACCTACAGAATTGTGTGGGAGAGGGTGTAAATTACAATGCAAATTATAATCCATGCTTAGTGGCAATGCTCAAAAATGTGTTCATTATTTGCAAAGAATGTATCGCACTAATGAAAGATGTTGTTAATGTGGGTAAATGTGGGTGGTGTGGGGAGCAGGGCATATGGGAATCCCCTAAATTTTTTATGTAACATTTATGTAATCTAAATATCTTCTAAAAATTAAAAAAGGAAAGGCTTGAGATGAAAACCAGAAAAGTGCAATGGACATATCTATTAATGATTTATCCATCTCAATTGCTTTCTGCTTCAAAGGTCCAAAGGGAATGTATCAATTGAAAACTTTTATCTACTCCCCTATTGAGCAGAGAGAACAGATGATGTCACTTTCCTCCTTTTTCTTCTATACTTAACTGCAGCTACACTGCATTTGAGCATCTGGAAGAGGCTCACAGCCTCATGTGGGTTATTGAAAATATCTCCTCCAATTTTCACTTTTATTTATTTTTAAGGACAAAACCACTTAACTGCAGCCACACTCCATTTGTTCATCCAGATGAGGCTCAGATCTTCATGTAGGTTATTGACAATATCTCATTCATTTTTAACTGTGATCTATTTTTAAGGTGAATAGCAAATGTATTTTCTTCTTTGAATCTCTTTATATAACAATTATTTACCATAACATATAAGGAAATGGGTTTTCAATTTCCAATTATGTATGGACAAATGAATATATATTCTTATGTTTTTGGATGATGTCATTATTTTTCCAAGACTAAAATTTTCCAGAGCTAGAAATACTAATGCTATTTCAAGTGGAGTTATCTCTGATGGTTTACAAAAAACACAGGAAACAAAATTCTGGATAATGTTGATGTTTACCTGAATGAATTGACATTGGGATCCTTAAGACCTAAATTGAAGACTACAGAGGTAAGATCCTGTCCCTGAAACAACCAAGTCAGTGATACATGTTCTGGATACTACACCTGGTTGAAACTTGAATCCTCCATAAGCTAGTTGAGTGACCTCAGTCTGAGCAACTGAGAACCCGGATTTTCTAATCTGTGAAAGGAGAACTAAAGTAAGAGTCAATACATCACAGACTTTTTAGGTAGTGTAATTGTAGTAAAAGTAATGGGAAAATTTTGTCAGGTAGCAAACTGCAATTAAAGCTTTGAGCTTGCAATTATTATACTATTACAGTACTATTGATGATCTCTAGTTAAGTACCCACTAAGCTGTTGACAGTAAACACAAGCAATTGGATTATGAAGAATAGTGATCAGGTAGGCCAGTTACTGGCTGTGGTCCAGACATGGCATTCTGTCATCTGTCTGGTGTCCAGGGTTGACTATTAAATAGTCTTGATGACAGTGACCTCAAAATAAATGATGCAGAGATATCCCAGCACAAACCCACCTGCCCCCTGGTGTTTTCCTTACATCCCATTTCTTCCTACATTTTGCAGAGAGCTCTGAGGTCTCAATTAAAACCAGTCACTGCAGCTATCCTGCTTTCAATCACAGATATAGACTAGAGCAGCAGGTGTGTTTTACAGTTTATCATACTGTTGAAATTGTGCTGCAAGTCCAGTTTTCATGTCCAAATGAGGGTGATATTTGTTAGAAAGATTTTTTTCAGTTTATGTATCGTATCAGAGATAATGTAAATATATGTTTCATGACATTAAATTCATTTTAAGTGCTGCCTACTGCTTTAGTACCCCAGAACATAGGACTGTTAATGAGCTGAATATCATAATTAGTCTTTAAATTATTATAAGTACTGTATAAAATGTATTAGGAACTGTTCCAAATTCATCCTCAAATATCCCTGCATCCTCACCACTTCCCCCAATGAGGAGCTGTATTGCTTTTTTGTTGTTAAAGACTTTTATGATAAATAATATTTAGGAAAACAATAAATTGCACAGAATGAATCTCCTTAGAAAACATGGAAGATTATATTTATGATTCTATTCATAAATTATATTTGATCTATTTCTTTTTCTTATTTATTTTGTAGTCTGTTTCAATTTTACTTTAAAAACTATTTAATTTTTTTCTTGGAATAGACCCACTGTGTCTTTAAATGTAATCAAGTTTACATTAATCTTTAAATTGTATTCAGGGTCTGAAACAGTGACAGACTGTAAGCAGTAACAGAGCAGGAAAGCAGTGAAATGGAATCAGAGATATCTCAGTGTTGTTCATCTTCCCTCTCTGCATGCCAATTTCCATGAAAAATTGTTTGTGGTGATTAATAAAGCAAACAGTGTTTGCAAAATAAATAAAAGCCTGTTGGTAAACTAAGTGACTCCCTAAATATTATTCCCTTAATCACTGAGGTATGGAGAAAAGGTGGAAATTTATGCAGGTGAAATTCAACTTAGAGAAGTATGTCCTAGACAGAAATGTGTGGAAATTCTCCATTATACCTAACAAGGGATCATACATTTTTAAAAAAATGAATACATTTTATGGAACTATAAAAATGACCAATTGCAAATTCTTAAATCTATGAATAAGATATTGAAACTGGAGAACTTCTATCCTAAGAGAATAAGAGTGAGAACCCACTCATATAAGTTCTATACAGTAATTTGATTGGATATTAACTCACTACACTAACAGTGTATGTGACTGCATATCTGTGATTAGTAATGTTCTGAATATCTTCACTATTTTACCTCTTTAATCTTCACCACACATTAAGGTTAAGCCTAATAGTCCTGGTAGATATATCAAAAGAGATGTCAAACGTTTGGTAAGGCTTTGCTCCAAATAAGTTTTCAGTTCTTTCCTGAATGCTTTTTATATGGGATTTACTTCTGAGTGTTTTAAAGGTCCCAAATGCCTCCTCAAACCAGAGAGGTAAATTGAATTCAGACTCCTATCAAAAATACTTTAAAATAGGGAGTATGACATCTTGTTTTTCAGTCATTCATTCCTTTTGTTTGCAAAGATCCAGAATTCTTTGAATTTCCAGTTCTGCTGAAATATGATACTATCATCTAGTACATACTGGTATATATAATAACATCAGGAAGCATATGCTCCTGAACTTTTGCAATATCAGTATACCTTGCCAATCCTTAAAACTGACAGTTTTGAATTCACTCATTTTTAAACTAATTTGTTGAATTATAGGTATTGTATAATCTAATAATAAATATGCCTGTGGAAATTTTGCTTACTAGCACAAAGGGTTAGACACCCAAACATGCACACAAACACACAAATGCTCACAGGGCATACATGTCAGGCATGCACATCCCCATGAGTGATTCATGTAACCCCAATGTTCTCTTTTGTACTCTTAGTTGAAGCTTCATGGACAACACAACATGGCTCGTTAATCATACTGGAAGCTCAGCTTTCATCCTGTTGGGACTCTTCAATCAATCTAAACACCCAGCACTCCTTTATGTGGTCATTTTTGTGATTTTCCTGATGACAATGTCTGGAAATGCCATCCTGATCCTTCTCATGCACTCTGATGTCCACCTCCACACACCCATGTACTTCTTCATTAGCCAGTTGTCTCTCATGGACTTGATGTACATTTCCATCACTATGCCCAAGATAATCATGGAGCAGGTCATGGGTGACAATAGGATCTCAGTCCCTGAATGTGGGATCCAAATGTTCCTCTATGCAACACTGGGAGGCTCAGAATTTTTCCTTCTTGATTCCATGGCCTATGTTCAGTACATAGCCATCTGGATCCTTTGTGTTACCCTGTCCTCATGAACCACAGGGTTTGTGTCCCCCTGGCATCTGGGTGTTGGTTCTTGGGCTCATTGAATGGCTTTGTACTCACTTCCATCATCATGTCCTTCCCCTTCTGCAGATCCCGGGTGATCCATCACTTCTTCTGTGAAGTCCCTACCATAACAAAGCTCTCCTGCTCTGACACCTCACTTGTGGAGACACTTATGTACTTGTGCTGTTTCCTCATGCTCCTTATCCCTGTGACAGTCATTTCAAGCTCCTACTTTTTCATCCTGCTCACAATCCATAGGATGAACTCAGCAGAAGGCTGGAAGAAGACTTTTCCCACCTGTTCCCCCATATGACTGTGGTCATCCTGTTCTATGGAGCTGCCATCTACACCTATATGCTCCTGAGCTCCTACCACACACCACAAAAGGATATGGTGGTATCTTTCTTTTATACCATACTTACACCTGTACTAAACCATTTAGTCTACAGTCTTAGGAATAAGGATATAACAGCAGCTCTGAAAAAAATGTTGATTTGGGTCTTGTCTCTCAAGAAACTATAAAGTAGTAAATTTATATAGTAACTAATTCTTTTCTTTTTCTTTACATATGAGAATTTTAGAATCATATATCAGTGATATTCCTCAGGCTCTAGTGCCATGTTGTTGCATCTCGTTGCCATAGATTTTTAAGAGAATATTTTCCTGTAAAGAAAAGCTCTTCATTATTACACTGATTCTCCATTCAAAATGTTCTATAGTATTATATTTTATTGATGCTGCATTCACTGAGATTATGTCAGAAAGACATAATGAAATTATTTAGAGGAAAATTTCATGCTGTGTGCAACTAATGCTCATAAGAGAGAGGGATAGAAAGTGAAAAGAGTGAAGCTATAGTGTTACAATATTAATTAATATTAACAATAAATGAGTCTGGTGAAAAGGTATATTGTGTTCTATGTACACATTCATTCAACATTTCTGAAATATTAAAATAATTTCCAAATAAAAATTATAATATCAGACTTTACTCTCCTTTATTGAGCTCATACTCTTTATTACGGTGGCACTGTATCTAACTTAACATCTTAGGAAGCATGGTCATTTCAATATGTTTATTCATTACTGAAAAAAATTCAGTTATTTGCACACCTTTGTGGACTGCTACCTTATTTCATATGGTCCATTGCTGAAGTCATTCAGTGGGTATGAATAGTCTGCAACTGTTTGTATCATGTGGTAGATATAGGACCCAGGACTGCATTAGTGAATGTGGGAAAATATTTACCCAGTGTGGAAGGATAATTTTGGGAAAGTTCCCTCTATGAGATGACATCTAAGGTGGCTTTGAAGTCGTGATTAATTAGTCAAAGAAGAAAGGACACTTCACAAAATATTCAATCCCTCATTTATTCAACAAATATTTCTTATGCTACTTTATAATCCAGAAATCTTAACTAAATGAGACTAAAATCTGAATAAATCATCATTACTGTCCCCAAAACATTTGAACTGTGGTGTAATTGTATATGCAATTAGGTGCAATAAAGAACACAAATTTCTTTGACAATCATATGCAAAATTATCATTCATAATAAGGTATCTCTTCTATCTGTGAAATGTGATTTGCCAACAAAAAGAACAACAAAAAGGCAGCTGAGCGAGGTCCCTGGAGCTGAATGTTGAAATTGACTCCATGATACCCTCAGATAAGCATAGGACGCTAGGAGTGTAGAGGCAGGGGGCAGGCATGTTCAGTTATATCATGCCAGAGAAAAGGCACAGCAAGAGCAAAAGGTCAAAGAGTTGAACAAGAAAATCTGGCGAATCTTCCAGTGGCTTGTTCTTTCTTGCTTCAATTTATGGCCCCATTTCTTGCCCCTTTGTGAACCAGGGTTTTACAACCAGTAGTGATATTATTACATTTTCATTTTAGAAATATCACTTTAGTGATAAAAGATAGGGGAAGTGAAATACTAGAAGCAAGGAGACCAGGAAAGAGACAATGGTGAACTGACTAATGTTGAGGAAAGTCCCCACAAGGACAGAGATATTTGGCGTTAAGTGGAACCTTGTTAAATCTTTAAATAAATTCACATATATGGTTGTATATCTATCATTTTCAAATAGGCTACAACAAGCTTGAAAATTTAGGTGCTTTCAAAATAAAAATTCCCTTTTCCATTGATGCTTTCAATATTTTCACGACTGTAAAATCCAAATCATGAAATGTTTTAGGTGAAGATGTTTGAAAACTAGTTTCCAATAATATGAGGGCAGTCTAACCAAGTGAATAAGATATGCACACGTTTTTAAATTTGAAATAATTTAGAACTGTTTTTTTCTGACTCCTCATTTTACTGCTTTATAATAATGATAAACCTTAGATATGGGTAACAGAGTGTAAGTTGTTAGATTTTGGAATGATGTTCTTCCAAAGATATTTGTTTTTCTGTACCATAACAAAGAAACAGAATTACTTTATCCTCAAAAGCAATTAGAAGACTGTAATTTGAAATCATTATTCAAATTTAGGTATAAAGACACACTTTCTTAGATCTATAAGTTTGCAACATTTTTCGTAAATCATATGATCTCTTCAATGTATTCAAAGGATAAAGTTTGTTGAAACAGAAAATCTAAACCATTTTTATAAGGATGGCATAGGAAAGGATGTCTAATAAACAAGATTAGATGCATTGACATCCACATAATATAGTGCCTTTCACCCCTCTTTTGTTATTTAGTAAATAAATACTTTCTGTATCTGTTAGTCTCAGAGTTCTGAAAATGTAAACCCCTAATACTTGAACTAGGAGGACCCTGGAGTTGTACAATGCAAATGACAATTTTTAATAAGAAAATGAAATATTGAGCTGAAAAATGTTTTTTTTTCTTTTTAATTTAGTATACTATCTTGAGTATTTTGCCAATTCAGAACATGGAGACTGGGTCATATTCCATAGGACGGATTTATTATCAAGTTTTAAATAGTCTGTTATTAAGATCATGGGACTATTATGAATCTTGATGATTATTATTAAAAACAAGTATCTTGTTCATATAATTTTCTTCATATATGTAATTATCTTTCCAAGACATTTTCCCAGGACAGAATTACTTGCTAATGAAAAACATATTTTTTTGAAAACTCTATGCAAAATGCCAATTCACATACTATTAAAAACTAGGCCAATTAATCCATCAGCCAAGACAGAGGACCAATTCTCATATTCTGATTGTGTTGGATGGTCTCTGTCCTACTCCCAATTGCCTATCTGTCAGGCCATTCCATGTTATGTCTGTTCTGTGACTCAGGTAAGGATAATTTGGCCTTTTGTGTTTTGCATGGCTTGACCAATGAGAGATCCTGTCAGGCAATTGGAGGGTAAGAGTAGCCTGAGATCTGGGTCTTTCCTCCCTCACCAATGTCACTCCAGTACTGATACTGGCAGTCACTGAGTACATCAAACTATGACCCCAGATATTGCCAGTGTTCACACTTCCCTGCAGTTAAAACTTTTTTGATTCTAAGAAATTCTGCTCTTTTCATTATCCATCAGGCCAAATCCTGGAGATAACTTCCTCCTGTTGCTGTATTTGAGTGATTCTCCATTGCTTGATGGTTTTCCTTAACCCTGACCAATTTTTTTAGGAAGTACTGCGATTGAACCTGGGATCTTGCACATGGGAAGCAGTTGCTCAACCACTTGAGCTACATCTCCTGCCCCCTGCCCATTTTTAAGCTCTCATTAATCTCTCCCTTTTCTGCCTCATCCCTGATGTAAGCACTCATTTATTAGCTATATTTTGGAAATATGTACCAATGTTATTGTTTCCTTTTAGATGATATGTTTGGATGTACATTTCTCTCATTAATTGTGATTTATATGTTTATATATCATTTATATGTTTATAAATATGTTTTTATATGTTTATATATCATTCCTCAAATTTTGAATTAATCATCTATAAAATTTGTCTATTTCTTGACTGGATATTTTGTGTTATATATGACATCCAAAACACCAAATGGAAAATGCAAGACTTGACTAGAAGTTATGTCAGGGCCCAGATCAGACCTCAGTGAGAACACAGTGGACAGTAGTTTTTCTAAGGTTACCTTCTATCCCTCTACTTTAGAGCATATACAATCCCCAGAATGTTCATGGGAAAGAAGTAGGAGGAGACCTAGAACTGTGAATGTCTGAACACTTCTCATAAATGGTCTGAATCATCAGAGGCTAGTTATCTCAGTGAGCCCAAAATATCATTACCTGGTAAGTTTGAAGTTAACTTTTCCCATCCCAGTTCTGTTGTACTCTAGCAAAGTCAAGGCTTTGGAGAATAAAATGATTCATTAAAGAAAATATCACACGTGCTTCATTTATTCCACCCTTTGCTGGAAGGTATATCAATTGAAAGTAATGTATATAACTCAAGGCCAGTTTTCTTACATACATGTATCAAAATATCAAGTATTTATTTTATGTATATTCAAGAGATAAAGGAGCTCTGACAACAAATCCCAAAATATATAATGCCCCCAACACAGAAGAATACCGTTTCTAACTCACATAAAGTCTGAATCAGGTGATGTTATTGATAGAGGACACTCTTCTGCATTGCTATGCAGACACTCATGCTCCTGACATAATTTGGCTCTGTTATCATCCTTGCCCTACTTCCAATTTATATGATCATTCTACATATAGATTGCAGAAGGGAAAAGAACATGGAAAAGAGTTTTTGGGAGATTTTGTTCGCATCTGTTTTGTTCAGAAAAGGTCACATGGACACACCTAACTACAAGGGAGGCTGGGAAATGAGGTTGAACTCAGTGCCTGGGAAGAATACGTAGAAGTTCAGTGGACAGCAAGCCAGTCTTTCCCACCTTCTTCTAATTTACATTCATGTCATCATTTGCCTAGATTGTTCTAAACTTATATGTTCAATTAATCTTGCTGTTTTCAGATCTCCCTATCTTTTCAGGAATAAATAAAGTTCAATTTACTGAATCATATTAATAATTTCATACTTCTCTATATAATTAAATAATTTATAAAATTTAATATTATTTATTAATTTATGTACTAAAGGAATGCTAGATTTCTCCTATTTTGTCAGTTAACAAAATATTATAAAGTATACCTCGATCATATTCTTTGTGTATGCATCCATCAACATGGTGAGTAAGATTTTTCTCTTGGTATATAGTTAATGTGGAAATTTTTGTTCTTGTTAAGTAGTTTATGGACTTTTAAAACTTTATTAGATTCTGAAAAAAATGATTTTAAAATTCTATTTCCTTCATTTAATTGAGAAATATTTATGAAGCATTAAAAAAATTTTATGTATCTGGGAGTTAAACAATGAGCAAAACCAAAAACTATATACTTGGTTAAATAGTTGGTTGGTATTTGCTTTGATTTTTGTTTGATTTTCTCAGTTGTATGCTTTTCACTGATTTTTATTCATTCTTCTTTATTAATGAACACATTAAATGGTATGGATGATTTCTTGATCATAATTTTGGCTCTTTTTCATAGATAACTGTGTGATTTATTTATTACTATTATTTTTTAACATATAAGTACATGTATTTCCAGATTGGACTAACTTTTTTAAATAACAAAGACTTTTAATGTGCTTTAAAATTTTCATTGTATCTGTGCATATTTTTGTACAACATATTTTCTTGTTTAAATTTCTATGTTCTGAGAATATAGTCTAATTCATACTTTGTGGATTTCACTGATATTTAAAATGTGCTAAGGAAATATCCTTTGTGGGAAATTCATATGTTTTCATTAAGCTTATCATTGCATTTTCAAATCCTGATAGTCATTTCTGCTTCCAGGATAATTCAGCTTTCTACTTTCAAAACAAGAATTAGAGTGAATATTCCTCATAGAAGAGGATGAAGTACCTTCTTGTTTTTAAACAAAAATACTCAGGCATCATTGTTACAGAAAAGCTTAGGAAAATGCACAGTGATGGACAATTGCTTGTGTGATTGTCACAGGGTATACAAGAGTCTATCTTTATGTCTTCAGATTCAAAGAGAAGAAGTTTGAACATATTGAAAGAATAAGTTTAATTCTACAGCCTTCTCAATGTTACCTTTGTTTCCTAACAGATGATAAAATGAATGAATGAATGAATGAATGAATATAGATAGATGGTAGATAGATAGATAGATAGATAGATAGATAGATAGATAGATAGATAGATAGATAGATAGAGTTATAGGTTCAAGAAAAATCTGCTGGGGATGATGAAGATATAATTATCATTATAACTTATTATTATAAGTTAACTTATTCCTTTGGTTACCTTCTCTTTATAATCTACGGTTTTATTTCATTTTATTACATGTTAAAGATCATCTTTGTTACTTAGTTTTACTTATTCTATATCCATGTAGTTGTCCATGTTTTACCAAAAATATTGTCTGTAAGAAAGTAAAGAAGAAGAGAAAAAGAATTTAAAAAGCATGGAAAAGAAACCATAAAAGAAACAAGAAAAATAAATAATATGAGTGAAAAATCATTAAAAAAAATTAAAAGGAAGAAGAATAATAAAGGTGGAAGAAAAAAAGTAACAGAAAAGTAGTAAAACAAAATAAATGTCTGGAAAGATGAGAAAGGAAGAAAGAAAATGAAGACCAAACAAGAGAATGTGGGATAAAAAAAAAGAAATAGAAGAGGGAAATGGGACAAAGAAAAGAAATAAAGAAAAGAAGGAGAAAAATGAAAAGAAAAAAAGAAAATAAAAAGGAAAAACCAGAAAATATATCCCTCACCCTCAATCCACTAACTGTATAATGCTGCCAATGCTCTTCAATCTATCTCTACATCTGGGTACACTCCACAGGTAAGGTACCCAGATGTAGAAGAAAAAAAAATAAGGATTAAACAGTAAAAAAAATAAAAATAGGTTAAAAAACGATCAATCCAAGTTTCCTGTGATGAGGTTGCTTTTCCCTCAGTTCCCGTTCCCCCAGAGATCCAGCTGGTTGCCTGACAACATGCTGCATCACTCCCTGGTTCCCTTCTCTTCCAGACAACTTGGATGCCTGGTCTCTAGCTGCCTTTCCCAATCCCATTTTCCCTCTGTGGCAAACACTATTGATTTATGGATGGGAATGTGTTTGATACTAGTAGTCTAAGGAGGTTAATGTATGTTGGAGGGCTGTCGTAGTATGATACAGGGAATATATAACAGTGATTTTGGTTGGAGATGAGGATTGTGGTTAATAAGAAACATACAGAAGTGTTCTATTACAAAGTGTTAAGAATGTGGTGGTACATGGGAAAAATATAACTAAAGCAATTTATAGACAATAGTTGACAATAATAGAATAATGTTTTTAAAACAAAAGCAAAGAAGGAACTATGTTAATACTAAAGGTAAAAAACATGGGTTTGGTTTTCTGAGATATTAATATGATTAAGCATGTTTTAGTCTTTGTTTTCTTCAATAATAAGGAGACTTTGACTAAGTCATTTAACTAATCTGTATTCATGTATGTATGTTTCTGAACATTTGAGGAAAATTAAGTTTGTTGTTGGAATTAGATGAGTTGAAAGTGTCTGGATAGAGCTCATTAAGAGTAATGGTTCTTTTTTAAATAGCTGCCATTCTAATGGGTGTAAGATGGTATCTCATTGTAGTTTTGATTTCCATTTCCCTAATAGTTAGTGATGTTGAGCATTTTTTTCATGTGCTTTTTAGCCATTTGTATTTCTTCCTTGGAGAAGTGTCTTTTCAGGGTGCTTGCCCATTTTTTTAAATGGGTTGTGTGCCTTTTTAATTTTGAGGTGCAAGATTTCTTTATATATGCAGGAAAATAATCTCCTATCAGATATATGGTTTCCAAATATTTTCTCCCATTGGGTAGGCTGCCTTTTTTACTTACTTGATAACATCCTTTGAGGTGTAAAAGTTTTTAATTTTGAGGAGATCCCATTTATCTGTTTTTCTTTTGCTGCCCATGCTTGGGTTTGAAGTTCATGAAACCATTTCCTATTACAAGGTCCTGTAGATGCTTCCCTACATTATCTTCCAAGGTCTTTATTATCTTGGTTCTTATATTTATATCTTTTATCCATCTTGTGTAGATTTTTGTATAATATGTGAGATGGTGTTCCTCTCTCATTCTTTTGGATATGTATATCCAGTTATCAAAGCACCATTTTTGGAAGAGGCCATTCTCTCCCAACTGAGTGGGCTTAGTAGCCTTGTTGAATATCAGATGACTGTATATGCAAAGATCTATATCAGAACTCTCAATTTGGTTTCTTAAGTCAGTAAGTCTATCCTTGTGCCAATACCATGCACTTTTGGCCACTGTAGCTTTACAGTATGTTTTAAAGTCAGGTTGTTTGATACCTTCAATTTCATTTTTCTTTTTTGATATGTTTTTAGCTATTCACGGCCTCTTAGTGTTTCAAATAAATTTTGTAGTTAGTTTTCCAATTCATTAAAAAATGCTGTGTTGAATTTATTGGGATTGCATTAAATCTGTAGATTCATTTAGGTAAGATAGACATCTGAATGATGTTTAGACTTCATATCCATGAACATGTTTGGAGAGAATGTGAAGAAATGGAAACCCTCATCCACTACTGGTGGGAATGTAGAATGTTCCAGCCATTGTGGAAGACAGTTTGACGGTTCCACAAAAAAACTAACTGTGGAACTTCCATATGATCCAGCAATTCCAATGCTGGGTATACACCCAGAAGAATTTAAAGCAAAGACATGAACAGATATATGCACACTGATGTTCATAGTGGCATGATTCACCATTGCCAAAAGTTGGAATAAACCCAGGTGCCCATCAAAAGATGAATGGATAAACTAAATGTGGCACATACATACAATGGAATACTACTTAGCTGTAAAAAGGAATAAAATACTATCACACGGGATAACATGGATGATTCTTGTGGGCCTTATGTTAAGGGAAGCAAGCCAGTAATTGAAGGATCAATAGTACATGACCTCACTGATATGAGTTAAGCAAATTGAGCAGCGTCAGAGAGAGATTATCTAGAAGTTAGCTTTACAAGGAATAGAAAGGGAGAAGACATAGGACATAACATATGGTTAGTTGAAAGTGTGTAGTTGTGTATTGAAAGGATATGACAAGAGAATAGTGATATTATTCGATTGGGTGGTTCAGGTTTGACAGGTGGGTAGAGTGGTAAGTGAGGGTTGGAAGGCCCAGGGAACTAGTGGTAGAGTTGGGAGAGGGAACATGTGAACCCTGGGGATTTGTGGGTACAAAGTTGGGATTGCCCTTATGGCAATATGACAAGGAAGGGTTACTGGTTTAGGGTGTTGGATGAGGGGAGCATTCAGTTCAGGGCGCACCTGGAGCATGCTTCTAGGGAGTATGTGAGTGATCATTTTGTCATAATGTGTTGTATCAGTGGGTGGAGACCCCCATAATGAGCAGGAAGGAGTTGGATTCCCATCCTTGGGAGGACGAATTTGGTCACAAATAGACAAATGGGACTCTCTTGAGAACATGGACAGTTCCTAATAGGGGAGGACAAACCAGTGTGACAATACTTCAGTGTTGTTGCATGTAACTATGAATATTGTCATTCAAGGACTGAAGCCAGGGGACCGTCATGGGCCCCAAGGGGAGGGGCAGGGAGGAAAAGAATAGATTGAACAGGGGGTATTTAATGGTCAGTGGAGGTGTTCTACATGATACTACAATGATGGATCAGGTCATGGTATATATCATCAAAATTTATAAAAGTATACGGTCTAATATATAAACCATAATGTAAACCATTGACCATGTTTAGTAGGTATGTTTCATTATTTGTATATCAGTTATAACAAAGGTACCATCCACATATAAAAAGGTATTAATATGGGGGGAAAGGGGGGTGTTTTTGGATACTTGAGAATTTCCAGTATTCTGTGTATGACTTTGCTGTGACCTAAAACTTCTTTGAAAACAAAATGAAAAATAGTGAGACACTAGGGAATGAGTAGGGGAAGGTGCCACGGTACAGACAGGAAACCAGATATTGTGGTGATGAAAGGCAAAATGTCAAAAAACTTTTTAAAAATATTTTTAATTAGTTTTTAATATCTCAATCTTTTAATTTTAGTTCATTTTTAGTTCTTTAAATATTTTTATTTATTTTATTTCTTATTTTTAAACTTATCATTATTGTTTCATTTTCCTATTAATTGTATTTGGTCATTGTAATGGCTTCATATTTGAAGAAGCTTTGTATCACAGAAAGATTACAACTGGGCTGGGGAGGATCATTGGTGTGGGGTGTCTGTGATGTGGGATGCATGGGAGGAAGTTCACATGAGCATACATATAAGATATATAACAATGTTCAAATGTTCATGGGGCATTGTCACAGTGGGTGGTAACTCACACAATAACGAAGAAAATACTGAATTTCCACCCTTGAGAGCTCTGCAACATTCTCTAAGGGAGCAGTAACAGTGCCCCAAGTGCAGGGGCAGTGACTGGTGAAAGAGGATGATCCACTGATGGGCCCTTGATATCGATGACTAGGCTCATGAGCCTTTGCTTTTGAAATTGAATCTTAGCCTCTTCTTATGGGGTGCCTAAGGGTTACCTCCTGAGAGTCTCTTTGTTACTCAGTTATGGACTCTCTCTAAGCCAAACTCAGCATATGAATGAATTACCTTCCCTCCAGCATGGGACATGACTCATGGGTTTGAGCCTCCCTGGCACTGAGGGATTGCTACCAAGCACCAACTAGTAATCCAACTGGAAAAAGACCTCGTATAAAAGGGAGGAAAGTTAAAGACAAATGAGTTTATATGGCTAAGAGACTTCAAAGAGAGTAGGGAGGTCAACCCAGAGGTATCACTTAAGCACATCTCAGCATGATCTCATAGACTGCCAAAGTCAATGCTACCCCAATAGTGGGACTCCTGATGGCTCTGGAGATACACAGGTCCTGTGGTAAGGGTGGATAGCTCCAGAGTTTCATACCTTGCCAGTGGGCCCTACTTTGGAATTTGTGCTCCTGAGAGTGACAAAGTTGGACTCAGTTATGTCTTCCTTGCACATGGCTCATCTTTCCCTTCTATTTAAACCTATACTTGGTGCTGGTGTTTGTAGATGTACATTCAGAGACTCGAGTCTTTGGGCTGTCCATGTGACAGCTGGGCCCAGAACCTCAGTGGAGTTGCAAAACCTCCTCTACAGCTCATTGGACTCACCTAAGACAACTGGTGGGGAGATGATGATGGCCATCTCAGGGAACGGAAAAAGTCTGCCACTTCAGGCAGGAGAGTTCCATCCATCTTCCACATTCAATTGGGGGAAGAGTGGACATCGCCATCCCAGAATCTTCAGGATTAAGGGAAGAGTTATGGACTAGAATGGACTTACTGGGATGCTACTACAGACATATTGTGATTCTAGCAATGGAAGAAATTATGTCATTGATGTGGAGCCAGTAACCAGTGGAGGCTCTGGGTGCAGGGAGAAGGGAAAATAGTTCTAATACGGGGGCTTTTTCAGGACTTGGGAATCATCCTGAGTGATGTTGCAATGACAGAAATAGGCCATTTTATATCATCACGTAACATGTAGAACTGCATGGGAGAGAATGTAGACTACAATGTGAACTATGGTCCATGCTTAATGGCAAAGCCTCAGGATGCATTTGTCAATTGCAATAAATGTACCACACTAATGAAGGATATTTATGTTGGAGGGTGTGGGAGGTATGGGGAGTGGAGCATATGGGAATCCATATATTTTTTGTGTAACATTTATGTAATCTAAGTATCTTTTAAAAAATAAAAAAGAGTAATGGTTCCATCAATTCTTGAGTTGTCTTTTGTCTGTTATTTTAATTTTTGAACTTGAAATAAAGTTTGAAAAAAATTTATAACATCTTAATAATGCAAACATGAGTATAACTTTTAACAAAACTTTATAGTAATAAACTTTATTGCAATAATATGAGGAGATGTATGTGTAGCCTTGAGAATGGAAGGGATCATAATTGGCATCAATGAAATTTTTGGCAGTAATTTAATGACAGCATTTCAATTTGAAGCCTACCCCTGTTTTTTCTGCTCTTTAATACTGGGACTGGCTTCACCAAACTGTATTTCGTGGTTAGTCTTTTACTCCTTATTGGGGAGAACACTCGAAGTCTTTTGGTTGTGATCAAGAGACAGAAAAGAAATTTGTGTTTTAGTGTCTTTTTCTAATCTTTAATCTGTCTTTTTTCTATTTGTCTTGAGAGATATGACATCTGAAATTTGAGATAGCATCATTTGTGATAATGTTACAAGACTGGCTTTATTTATGTTGCCTATATTTAAGTTTAGGGCTCACATTCACTATTACTGAGTACTTTTATTTTGGACTGTTGATAGATTCCATTTTGTAGTATTTGTTGTGTGTATGTATGGGTATGTGTTACTCTCATTGCAAAAATCAATGTCCTCTCAAAATTCTAGATAAATACTAAAAAGCACAAACTGCATAATTTTAATATCATTTTTAACAAACAGGAAAAATTTAGCTATAATATGTAGGGATATATATTTACTTTAGTAATACAATACAAAAACCCATGAAATTATTATCATCAAATTCATTTGGCAAAAACAACAAATGTTTCCCTTCAAAGGAGTCAGGTCTGACTTAGCAACTGTTACAGAGTGGAAGAAATTAAGGAGAAATAATAGCTAATGGTAGCTTGGGGAACCTGGATATGATTTTGAAACAGAAAAAGACCATGTGAAATGTTGATTTCCTCATTCTATTAATTATATTGTGAGTATAAAAAAGGCTACTATTAGGGAGTATTGGGGGAATACATGTAACAAATAATTTCCTAACTTTCTTATATGTATAAAGGTAGTTCAAAATAAAAGTTACAAGGTTCAGAGTAAGGATTATCTTTGAGTTAGACAGTGTGTGGTGATTGAGAAGAGCCACAAGACAGCACAGCAGTGCTGACAATGTTATATTTCTTACTGTGAGTGGCTGTTACACAAGTAGTTTCAGGTGTGTTTGTTTTGTGATGATCATTTAAATGCTATAGATTTTTGGTTGGTACTTCTATGCATTATATCATTGTCTACAATACAAAAAGAGATTAAAAACCACTTATGAGGCACTCTTGCAACTCTGATGTTGTCACTGTCTTCACGTTATAAGGCCAATTAACTTCTTATATTCCCTTTAAACTAAGCCTTGGTCACAAGGAAACTGTGTAGTCACTTTGAACATGTCTTTGCTTGCCTGTCTTGGGGAATCAGGTGTCAGATGTGCATTAACTGGTGAAGCTTGATTTCGGCCAATCTCCAGAAATCCAGGATTTTGGAATCCAAGGCCAGAACATTGCCTCCAATGGCAATGTTAAATATACTTCTTAAAACAGAAACTTGGAAAAAAGAGCATATTAAGCATTCAAGGAAAATCTTATAGAAAATAGTTGCAAAGAAATAAGACCAAACAAGGAATTCTTTCCCCTACATGGTAATATTTTTGGTTAACTTTTTTCATTTAGTGTGAAAAAATAAATTTCTTCGACAATGCCTAAGAAAGATATTTAAGATAATATTAATATTCTTCTGTTATTTGATAATTACAAAATTTGTCTGAGAAATATAAGAAAGAAAACATCTAGGCAAATTATCTTTTAGCAACAAACAGACTCATTGTGTTTATATTTGTATTTGATTCATTTTATTTTTTCTGATTGCCACTGTAGTGTTTGTAAACTAAAAGTGAGATATACCATGTAAAGCACAGTACCTGTTAATGAAAACTATGGCATATAAACCAGTTATGAGTTTATAATAGTTAAAACCCAAGGGCTTTCACCCAAAACCAGCTAAGGACATAAGTGTTTCACTAATCTTCTTCTATATGTAATGATGTAGATATTATAGTGTCCCAAATTGTACCAGAAGCCAGACATACTGTGGTTGGTGAACTACCCCTCTCTCACAGGAAATATTTATGTGTTCTGAATTTCATGTGAGCACTTAATTGAGATGAACCTGGGTGATAGAGCTAATAATACTGACAATGATGCTGAGAATAATAATTATTAGAAAACTAAACTACCAGGAAAGAGTTCTACTTATGTGATCACATTGAATACCTACATAAAGGAAGAAATAGAAGCACAAAGAGTTTAAGTGACTGGCACATTACATAAGCTGGGAGCAAGTGTTGAACCTCAGCTTCTCTGTGATATTATACACAGCAATGCACTGTTTCTAATAGTGATGAGATAATAAATGTTTGTTCAATGCTGAAAGTACTTAATGGCAAAAAGAAAAAGGAAATCACCATTGTACTTTCAAAGTTACCCATAATAAAAATTATTTTTGGTTAACGTTTTATTTTATTTTATTCCCCCACTAATACATACTCTTTTAAGGAATGCATCAAGGAAGAGAGAACATAGTCATGAACTAACCACAAGGTGGCAGAAAGATGACATTAAAGTATTGCCATAACAATTCCTACCAAATTCTAGATGGAATCAGAAAATAACAGAGATTTGTATAGCTTTATGGATTTCTTTTCCCTGCAAAAACACCTCAGGAAGCCAAGGATTAAAAAGGGAAAATCTATAAGGCTCAGATAGAGTCACCAATGGTTTATCAATACCTGAGGTGTAAGCTATTTAATCTATCAAGAGATGTCTGGTGAGAGTTGTATCTGGAGAATCCACAGGGGAATTTTAAAGGGTCAGGGCACCCTTTTTCTCAAGGAGTAATAGAATTGAGTTACAGGTATTGACTCAGGAATTCTCTCCTCTTAGAAGACTCTCCCCTTTCTTGACTTTGGATTTCCTCTTAGCAAGAAAGAATACTGCAGCACAGAGTCCTTAGATGGCATGCCCACCTAACTCAGTCCAGAAATTTAAAAAAGCCAAGGTTCAAATTCCCATTGGTTTAAATCCAGGAAAATACTTATAACACTCCTCTGAATTGCCTCTGAGTTTGGGGTGTGGAGGTTGAAATAAACATCAATTAAATAGGTAAGTGGAAAAAACAAACTTATGAAAACCAATCAGTTTAGGAGCAGAATAATCACTTATGGGGCATACACAAAGTTAGTGACAGAACATTTTAATGAAACCTATAGGAAAAGAGAAAAATCTCACTGATTCCACTTTTGGACTGAAGGAAGGGCATTTTTCCAGAGGAAATTGGAATTCATCTTGTCACTAGAGTAACCATCACAAAGCCCAGAGTAGAGACAGGACCTTTAGGTGTAGGGGTGTCTTTAACTTCTAATCTTAGATGCCAAATCATGACACATAATACAGAAAACACCATAATGATAATAACACTATTTGTACTGTAGTTAATTGCCCAAATAAACCAATAATTTAAATAAATAGCTTTGAAAACCCACTATATGCTTCCAATTATAGGCATTAGATAAATATTGATGAATATGATATATTTCATTCCCATGTGTTATGATAAGGCTGGAATAGGAGTTGATAGTAGTTGCTGTTGTCATTTTTGTTGTCATTATTGTAGACATAATAGGCATCTACTAGATTAACTAAAATTGCTTTATATGTTGAGTATAGTTCATGATTATTTGGCAAACATGCTTACATTAAGTTCATAAATTCAGTCACAAGGATGTTCTACCCTAAAATTCTAAAATATTTGCTTAATTCATAAATTTTTCAGCTCTCAAAGATAACTATTCAAGCCTCTCCTCTCTGCTAAACCTTTAAACAGCCTCTCTTTCCTTCTCAATAACAAATCCTCTCCTTGCTCATACTTGCACTTAGAAAAATAGAAACTGTCAGAAGAGAACCAACTTGTGTTATATATGCTCTGCCTTAGCTCCTGTTACCTTTTGCTATTGTTTACAACCATGTTTCTAAAGAAGGTCAACCTCTACATGTCTACATTTTTTGATACTTTTCTACCTTCAAGGCTTATCATTCTGACATCTTCTCCATTTCTCATCCATCAACAGTTTTCTCTTTCTACTGAAGTGTTCCCTTGAACTTATTAGTATCTATAGCATCTTAAGATGGGATAAAAAAAAATTTCCTTGACAAGGTTTTAATTTCTTAGGCTGCTCAAGCAAGTACCATAAAATAGGTTGGCTGAAACATTAGGAATTTATTAGCTATGGTTCTGAGGCTTAAAAAAATGTCAAAATCAAGATGTCATCAAGGCAATGCTTTCTCTCCAAAGACTGTGCTGTTCTGGGGCTGCCTGCTGGCAATCCTTGACTCCTCTGTCACATGACGAGGCACATAGTAACATCACTGGGTCTCTTACTTTTCTTCCTGATTCCATTAATATAGCTTTCTGCTCCCTGTGACTTTCTTTCTCTGAGTCTAAATTTCATTCTTCTATAAAGAACTCCATTAATAGGATTAAGACCCTTCCTGATTGAAGTGAGACACAGTTTAATTGAAGCAACCTCATCAAAAGGCCCTAATTCCAATGGGTTTTCACCTACAGGAATGGATTAAATTTAAGACCTTGTTTTTCTGGGGTATATATTTTAATCCAATTATAAACTGTGTTTGCCGTAATTGATTATATTTCCTCTTTAAATAACTTCTTCATTTCTTCCTGAAGTGTCACTTCCTTTTAATGCATCATACTACGTTGTTAGTCTCATTTGCTTCATAACTGACACTAAGTACCTGAGGGTTCAGTATCAAATTTTTATCTTTTCTACATGTTCTCAGCTAATCCTGACTTAAATACTCTATTTTCTTAAGACTACCGTATTACACCTTTAATCTACAATTTTATTCTGAACTCCAATTTGATGGATCACTTAAATATCTAATGGCATTTAAATGCATCTTGTTATCAACTGAATTATTCATTCCTCCTACAACAACATGTCACTCTAGCAATCTTCCAAATCTCAGTACATAGAAATTCCACTTTCCAGCCCCCTAGGCCCAAACCATTAAGTTATCCTTCATTCCATCTTCTTTGTTAGCATACATCCAATCCTAACCAATCTTTTTGGCTTTTCATCAGAAATATACCAGAATCTACCTCTATTAATCCACCATTGTCAAGCCATCTTTGTTTTTCATTTTTTGAAGAATTCTACATTGTTTTCCTGTACCCAGCCTTGCTGCTGTCTCTATTCTCCACACTAGAGCCACATTAATATCTTTTGTAATTTAAAAATTTTCACACTATACCTCTACTGAAAACACTCCAAGTGTTCACATATCACTCACAATTTAAACCAAGCACCTCCAAGTACAGTTGTAGGATCACACAGGACTGAAAACATGAAGCTCTTTGCCACAATGGATTCTTGCTTCATCTAGCTTAGTATGCTGCTGTTACAGTAATACAGAAAGTCATATGTTAGTTCTCTCTGATTTTAAATATTAAATATTTTCTTATGTTTGAATAGATAGGCACTCTTACATCATGCATACATTCATATTTGGCTTAATTCAGTTCATTCACTATATTAGTATTTGAAAGGAGATGAAAAATAAAAAGATCAAAGATCTAATAGTTTGGTGAAATTCCATAATAAATGGTACAGTAAAATGGTGTGATTTCTGTATTTTGCCACTTGTGGATTGATATTGTTATGCTTTATTGCTACACAAGTAATCTGAGTTTTATCACCAAATGTATCATAGTTTTGGGGACTTTTTATTTTTTGTTTTTATTTAGAGTAAATTTAGTGCTGCAAACTCTGATATCTGGTTCTCCTGCCCCTTCCCCAGAGTCAGGGACTAAGACCAAACAAATCTTTTAATTTACTTAATAATAAATAATTTTTGATAGTCAAGAAATTTCTGCATAACTCATGAATTGTCTTGTATTAGCTTAATGAGGAAGAATCCAGACAGAATGAATCTTCCTAATTTCCCAAAATCAGTATTCTTTGATAGCTGACCAAATAGTCTATGATGAAACAGGTCATACAAGAGTTTCTTAAGAAACATATTCATGATGGAAACCTCTTTTCACATTGCTGAATCTCTAAGCATCACTTCTTGCTACTTTCTAAGCAGATGAGCATCATGCAAATATCTTTTTTATTTTTAATACTTTTTAAATGTTATTTTAAAAAATGCTTTAGATTATATAAATGTTACATAAAAATATAGGGAATTTCCACATGCCCCACTCCCTTCTCCTCCCCCACTTTGCCAAAATAAACAACATCCTTCATTAGTGTGGTACCTTTGTTACAATTGATGAACACACATTGGAACATTGCCACTAGGCATGGATTATAGTTTGCATTAAAGTTTACACTCTGTCCTGCACAATCTTGTAAGTTCTGCCAAACTATATAATAACCTGTATTCATTATTGCAAAATCATTCAGTACAATTACAATGTCCCCAAAATGCCCCCATAATACACCTGTTTTTCCCTCTCCCTCCCCTCAGAGCCTCTGTTGGTCACTGCTAGAGGGCCCTACTTTGGAATTTACACTTCACAGTATGACACAGTTGGATACCTTTGTGATTTCCTTACACATGGCTTTTCTGCCCTTTTTATTTGAACCTATAGTTAGTACTAGATTTGATAGGTATATGTCCAAGAAACTTAACTCTTTCAGCTGTCTATGTGCTGGTTGTGCCCTGAATCTCAACAAAGTTGCAGCACATACTTTCCATGTCATTAGACTCACCTAGGACCAGCAAGGAAGTGATGGTGGACAGCACCCATACCAAGGAACAGGATAGTCTGTGACTGCAAGCAAGATAGTCCCATCTATCTTCCCTATTGTATATTAGCCCCATCTCAATTAGAGTCAGAGTGGGTATCACCATACCAGAATCTTCAGGACTGGGTAATGAATGATAGACTAGTGTAGAATTGCTGTTATTCTACTATGAACTTATTGTTATTCTAGCAATTGAAGAAAATTTATAATTGATGTGGAGGCAAGCATCTTTTTGAATATTCCATGACATCCTTGATTCTGAAACTATAAATCAGTGGAACAAGCATGGGTATGTCAGTGGTATAAAATGCTGACAATACCTTGTCCTGCACAAGGTTGTGCAATGACTGGGACAGAACAAAAGTGTAGGAGGCAAATGAGATAAACAGGTTGTAAAAGTGGTTGATTGTTCACAAGAAGAGAAAGTTGGTAGATGAAATGATAAAAGATTAAGATGAGCAACATGAGTATAGAGTAGATCTATATTAGGGTTTCGTACAAGTGTGTATCAGCAAAGGCCAGTTTGAGAACTGCAGGAATTTCACAGAATAAAAGGTTGCTGCTGTGGGAGCCACAGTAGAGGACAGTCATGGTGATATGGGTGAGCTGAAAGCCATAAAAATTGTTACCAATCAAGGCAATAGCATCCAGCAGGTCATTAGGAATGGATACATAAGAAGGTTATAGACAGCCACATATCAGTCAAAGGCCATAGCCTCATAAGGTTCAGAATAATGCTAAGCCAATCATGGTCAAGTAGAGGGATATCTGGATGCCATAGACAGAAAAGGAAATCATCTTTTCTTCAGACAAGATGTCAATTAAAAGTTTGGGACAGTGGTGCAAATGAAAAGGATGTCCATGATAGATGACTTACTAAACACGAAATACATGAGGATGTGGAGGCAGGAGTTCACCTGAATCAAAAATATCATGACCATAGATCCAAGATGGTAAAATAGGGACTGGCAGGTTGCACTTCTCCTCCAGGAACCTCAGGAAGACAGCAGAAATGCCAGGCATAGGGGAAGCCATGGGACTGCTCTGCTGGGTGTTCAGAGTGTTTGGCTGGTGAGTGGGGTACTGCTGGCTATTGGCAAGAAGCTGGGCCATAGGGTGATCACTACAGGAAACCAAATTCAAGGCATTTAGTTGGGCAATGTAGAGTGAGAGGGGGACCTCTTTTTTTTCCCCTAACTCTCCTCTTCTGGGTACATGGGAAGCAGCAGGGTTGTAGGGTGACAGGCATACTTGGGCAACTAGTGATGAAGAGCCTAGCCAGACACCAGTAGCCTGAGGGAGATGAAGGGTTTTTTTTATTTCTATTTTAGTTTATTTTTTGCTTTCTTTCCTTTGCTTCTTTTTTCTTGCTTCCTTTTCCACTTTTGTTCTATTCATTTTTATTTTCCTTTTTTCTCTTTTTATTTATTTTCAGGAAACATGGGCAATTTTAAAGATTCCAAATAAATAAATACAAGGGTAAAAAAAGAAAAACATTAACACAAAGCCAAACAAAAATAAAATTGTAAACTAGAGAGAGAAATTGAACAACAGAGTAATCCCATCAAAATAAAGAGATGTTGAGACATCAACAAAAATTTACAAGGCTTGCTAAGAAGCAGGAAGTTCTGACCCAGTGAAAGGAAAAATCTAAAAAGCCAAATTTGGAACAAGTAATCAAATATGTCCTGGCAAATCTGCTAAACTAATTCAAGGAGATGAAGGAAAAGAAAAGGGATATAAGAAATTGCTAGGTAAGCATTCAGAAGAAATTGTAAACAAGTATGCCCACTGTCACCATTCTTATTCTGAATTTTGTTAGAAGTTCTTATGAGAGCAGTTAGGCAAGAAAAATAAATAAAAGGCAAATTGGAAAGGGAGAAGTAAAGCTTTCACTCTTTGCAGGTGACATGGTACTATTTACAGAAAATCTTGAAACACATAAAAAAGCTACTTGAGCTAATAAATGAGTTTAGCAATGTGGCATTGTATAAAATCAACATGTAAAAACCAATAGTGTTTCTGTACACTAAGAATAAGCCTCTGAGAAGGAAATCAAGAAAAATATTCTATTTTCAATAATAACTGAAAGAATCAAATTTCTAGAAATAAATGTAACTAAAAAAGTAATGGACATATATACAGAAAACTACTCAAGACTGCTAAAACAAATCAAAGAAGATCTAAATAAATAGAAGGATGTTCCATGTTCATGGATTGGAAGACTAAATATCATTAAGATGTAAATTCTATTCAAATTGATTTATAGATTCAACACAATCTCAATATAAATTACAACACCATTTTTTGCAGAAATGGAAAAGCCAATTATCAAATTTATTCTGAAGGTTAGGGGATCCCAAATAGCCAAAAATATCTTGAAATAGAAGAATTAAGTTGGAAGTCTACAGTACCTGATTTTAAAGCATATAACAAAGCTAAGGTGGTCAAAACTGCATGGTATCAGCACAAGGATAACCATGTTGACCTATAGAACTGGTTGAGAGTTCAGAAATAAACCCACACATATATGGCCAGTGGATTTCTGACAATACCACCAAGTCAACTTAACTGGGACAGAATAGTCTCTTCAATAAATGATTCTGTAAGAACTTGATATTCTTATAAAAAAGAATGAAAGAGGATCCCTATCTCATGCCCTATACCAAAAATTTAAATTAACTGAATATGGATCAAAACCTAAATATAAAAGCCAAGACAATAAAACTCCTAGGAAAAATATAGGGAAATATCTACAAGATCTTGTGGTAGGAAATTATTTCTTAAACTTTACACCCAAAGCATGAGTAATGAAAGAAAAACAATAGTTGGGACTTCCTCAAAATTAAAAAAAAATGTTGTGCTTCAAAGGAATTTTTTAAGAAATTGAAAAGGCAGCCTACTCAATGGGAGAAAATATTTGGAAATTACAAATCTGATAAGGGACTAATATCCAGCATATATAAAGAAATTCTACAAATCAATAATGAAAAGACAAAAAATTCAGTTAAAAATGGGCAAAAGTCTTGAGCAGACACTTTTCCAAAGAGAAAATACAAATGGCTAAAAAGCACATAAAAAGATGTTCAATATCACCAGTTTTAAAGGAAATGCATAACAAAACTACATTTGTATAGAATATTGTATTTCACACATAATAGACTGGCTTCTATTAATAAAACAGTAAACTACAATTCTTAGAGAATGACGAGAAATAAGAACACTCATTCCCTGCTAGTGAGAATGTGTGGGAATGTAGAATGGTGTAACCACTGTGAAGGACAATTAGGAAGATCCTCAGAAAGCTAAATAAAGAATTGTCATATGATCTGGCAATCCTACTAATAGATATATACCCAAAAGAAATGAAAGCAGGGACAACAACAGATAAATGCACACCAATGTACATAATGGCATTGTTCACAATTGCCAAAGATGGAAGCAACCCGATTACCTATCAATGCACAAATGGATATATAAAATGTGGTATATATAAATGATGGAATACTAGTCAGCTGAAAGAAGGAATGAAGTACTGCGTTGTAACAACATGGATGTACCTTGAGTACCTTATTTTAAGTGAAATAAGTCAACACAAAAAGACAAATATTGCATGATCTCTCTGATATGAATTAAATATAGTGAGCAGACTTGTGGAGGTAGAGTCTGGAAGATAAGTTTCTATGAGATAGAATGGGAGTAGACAATGATGAGCTGATGCTAAATCTAGGCAGAATTTATAATTAGGTTGATTGTGATGGTTTGGAAATGAATGGAGGTGATGGTGGTACAGTGACATGAGTGTAATTAACAGTGTTGAAGTGTGCATGTGAACATCGTTGAAAGGGGAAATTTTTTGTCACACACATTGCTAGTAAGAATGTTGGAAGATAAATATAACCTAGTGAGCTCTGGGGTGGCTGAGGATTTGGTAAATAATACAAATATAAGAAATTTATTTCAGGAGATATAGCAAAGGTACATCACTAATACAGGCTTTTGATATTGAGAGGTATATGGGACAAAATGGACCTAAAGAATATGTTCATGGGATATAAATATATTCTTCTTGTAATAGAAATGTTACCTCAACAGATAGATGCACACAATAGCTAACAAAATATTAAACTTCCACCCTGGGGAAGTTCTGCTACTTTCACAAATAAGATGGCAAAAGTTTATAGAATATAAAAGCCTTGCCTAAGAAAATAAAACAGACCAATATACCTATTTCTCAATTCTAATACTTGCACTTAAGAACCTTATTCTTGTAGTAATTAAATTAAGCAGAGTTATAATTAATCCCAAAATAGTTACATTCTGAACTCCTCTTTGTTATTATATGTGGCCTCTCTAGGTCTAAACCAAACTCTGCAAATATATTTACTACCTTCCTCCTGATGAGGAACATGACCCCCGGGGAAGTGCCTCCTTGTCTTCTTGGCACTTAGGGTTTATTAAAAGGTGTTAGTCATTGATATATTTGGGAAAGGACCTTGGACAAAAGGGTGAAATATTAAATAAAACAGTATTTTATGGCTAAGAGATTTCAAAGTGAATTGGGAGGTCATTCTGGATGTTATGCTTATACATATCTCAGGCAGATTTCACAAACTGCCTCTGTAAACAAAGCCTCAAACAAAAGTGATCCTGAGGGCTCTAGGGACATCTATACACCATAGGCAAGGCACAAGACCTCAGGAAATCATAAACAATTTCTCAGTGGGCCCTATTCAGGAACATATGAAAATCTCTTTCCCAATATAACATAGTTATACTTATTTATAATTCCCCCAATCATGATTCTTCTCCTTTTATTTGATAGTTTGGTTTTCAATATACTTAAATATATTTCTCAGAGACTTAAATCTTTGGTTTCTTCATATGTGGTTGGGCCCTGAAACCCAGCAGGATTGCAGTCAGCTCCTACTCTCCAGTTCTTCAGGCTTGCTCTGGACAACTAACAAGATGATGATAGAAAAGTTCTGTGATGGTTAGGTTAATGTATCAATTCGGCCAAGTAATTGTGTCCAGGTGTTTGGCCCAGCAAGCACTGGGCTAATTGTAATACAAGAACATTTATGGACCTTGGTCACCAGTGAGTTTACTGGGTGGATGGCTGATTACATCTGCATCAATCAGGGAGATTGCCGTTAGCAATGGGTGATGCTTTTATCCAATAGGTTGAATGCCTTAAAATGGAAAGTGATTTTAACATTCAGATAGAGTTTCCCAGCTCGTCTTTGGACAACCAACTTCTCCCAGAAACTCATCAAGGACCTTTCATTGGACTCTTTGGAGCCCCAGGTTTGTAGCCTGCCTGTGGAACCTGGACTTGTGCATCCCCACAGTCACATGAGAGACTCTTATAAAATTTCATGCTATTGAGAGATATCTCCTGGTGATTCTGTTTCCCGAGAGAACCCTGACTAATATAGCTTGGTACCGGGAGTGGTTCTTGAGGAACAGAGTCTTAAACATGGGATTTCTGACGTGGTTCTGAGAGTTTTGTAATTGACTTTCTACTCTAATTGTACTCAAGGGTAAAAATGGCTCCCTTTCCAATAACGAAGAGGTTGCTAACAGTTCATGGCGTGAGCTGACAATAGAGATAAGCAAAATAGCATCATTGGATTACCATACTTCCATGCTTATAAGAAGCAGGGATCTGGGTGGCAGTGTTTTCAACACCTTCACAGAATTTTGTGGTGTTAAAAGGTATAATGATGTTGGCTGGCTCCTCCCAGATACTCTGGATACAGTTAAAAAAGAAAGTGATGAGCTAAAGTCTTCAAATTTGAAACTTAAATGCCACATGAATTATGTGAAATTTGCTATGTGTGCCCTGAAAGAAAATCTTGTCTTCTGTAGTCACAGATTTGAGATATCGGAGAATCAAACCCAGACTCTCATTGTATGAGTAACAGAATTACAGAAGAAAATAAAATCTCAACCCCACAGTATTTCTGCAATTAAAGTGAAGGCATTGATTGCAAAGGAGTGGAACCCTGATGATTGAGATGGAGACATATGGGATGATGATAATATTAGTGGGGACACTGGAACCCTAAATTCTGCTGAAACTTAACCAGATAAACCTGCAATGTCCTGCCATGTGGAGATCACACATTTGCAGCCTTGTATCATCCAGCCTCCAGCCTGCCCCAGGAAGTCTGGACCTCCTCCCAGCCATGAGGCAGTTACCAGCCAAACTACAGCATGCACTGCCCAACCTCCAGGCTGCCCTAAGGTATCTGACTTCCAATCTCTGCCTGAAGAGATTAATCCTGTCTCACCAGAAGAAAATGAAAAGGAATGCCCTGAGGTCAGTAGCCTGCCAGACATTTCTAATCCTTCTCCTTACCCACCCTGACCACCCCTCTTGTCTTCAAGACCTATTAATAGACTAAAATCACAGCAAGCCCCCAAAGGTGAAATATAAAGTATGACCCATGAGGAAGTACACTGTACTCTGAAAGAACTGCATGAGTTTTCCAACTTATATAGACAGAAATCAGGGGAATATGTGTGGGAATGGAAACTAAGTGTATGGGATAATAGTGTCAGGAATATAAAGTTGGATGAGGCTGAATTTGTTGATATGAACCCACTAAGTAGAAATTCTGGATTCAACACTGTAGCTCAAGGGGTTAGAAAGGGCTCTAACAGTTTGTTTGGGTGGCTGACTGAAACATGGACCAAAAGTTAGCCTAGCATATCTGAGGTTGAGATGCCCGACTTGCCCTGGTATACAGTAGAAGAGGGAATTTAAAGGTTTAGAGATATTGGAATGTTAGAATAGATTTACCATTTGAGACCTGCCCGCCCAGTCCAGAAATGTCCAGAGGACACAACTTTAACCAGGACTGTGAGGAATAAATTTGTGAGACTAACTCCATCTTCTCTGAAGAGCTCTGTGGTTGCTCATCTTTGTAGTCCAGATATTACTGTAGGGAGGGCTGTAATGGAATTAGAATCCTTATACATTATAGGGATGATCAGATCTCGGCCAGTAAAAGTCAAGTGTTGGTAGTTAATTGCCAAAGGCAAGGTGGACGTGGCTACCACAATGAAAGGCAGATTCAAAGCAGCACTCAGAATAGTCTGAGTCACATGGAGTTATGTCATTGGCTAATAGACAATGGGGTACCTAGAAGTGAAAAACATAGGCAGTCTACTAAATTTCTTCTGGATCTGTTTAAGCAGAAGAGTTCTAGGTTAAATGAAAAAAAACTTAACTCAAATTACAGAAACAGAGAATCAGGGCCCCTTAATCAATTCCCAGACTTGAGACAGTTTAGAGACCCAGAGCCCCTTGAATGAGGAGAACACCGAGTCCCCTTGGGGAAGGATCCTGTGAAACTGCCAAAATTTTACACTGTTAATCTTCCTCCCACCTTTCCCCAAAAAAGACCTTTGGCCTTTTACCAGAGTATCTGTGCATTGGGGAAAAAGAAATGATCAGACATTTCAGGGATTATTAGAAACTGGCTCAGAAGTTACATTAATTTCAGAAGACCCAAACATCACTGTGGTCCACCAGTCAGAGTAGGACCTTATGGAGGTCAGATGATTGTTGGAGTTTTAGCTCAGGTCAGTCTCACAGTGGTCCAGTGGGTCTCTGAACCCATTCTGTGGTTATTTCCCCAGTTCAAGAATGCATAATTGGAATAGACATAATTAGTACCTGGCAGAATCCCCACATTTGATCGCTGACTTGTGGAGTGAGGGCTATTACAAATGGAAAGGCCAATTGTAAGCCACTTGAACTGCCCCTACCTAGGAAAAGAGTAAATCAAAGGCAGTACAGGATTTCTGGAGGAATTGTAGAGATTAGTGCCACCATCAAGGTTTTAAAGAATGCAGGCGTGGTGATTCCGACCACATCCCCATTCAACTCTCCTATTTGCCTGTGCAGAAAACAGATGGATCATGGAGGATGACAGTAGATTCTCATAAACTTAACCAAGTGGTGAATCCAATTGCTACTGCTGTCCCAGATGTGGTATCATTGCTTGAGCAAATAAAAACTTCTGGTACCTAGTATACAGCTGTTGATCTGGCAAATGCTTTTTTCTCAATTGCCATTAGTAAGGACCACCAAATACAGTTTGTTTTCAGCTGGCAAGGCCAGCAGTATACCTTCACTGTCTTGCCTCAGGCGTATATCAACTCTCTAGCCCTATGTCATAATATTGTCTGCAGGGACCTTGATCATCTCTTCTTCCCATGAGACATCACACTGGTCCATTATATTGATGATATCATGTTGATAGGACTTAGTGAGCAAGAAGTAGCCAAGACTCTGAATTTATTGGTAAGGCATTTGTGTGAGAGAGGATGGGAGATAAATACAACAAAAATACATGGTCCTTCCACCTCAGTGAAATTTCTAGGTGTCCAGTGGTATGGGGCCTTTCAAGATATCCCTTCTAAAGTAAAGGATAAGCTGTTGCATCTGGCCCCTCCTATGACCAAAAAAGAGGCACAGTGGTTAGTTGGCTTCTTTGGATTTTGGAGACAACTCATTCCTCATTTGGGTGTGCTACTCCAGCCCCTTTACTGAGTGGCCAGAAAAACTGCTAATTTTGATTGGGGACTGGAATAAGAGGAAGCCCTGCAACAGGTCCAGGCTGCTATGCAAGATGCACTACTACTTGGACCATATGATTCAGAGGATCCAATGGTGCTGGAAGTTTCAGTGGCAAATAGAGATGCTGTCTGGAAACTTTGGCAGGCCTCTATAGGGGAATCACAATGCAGACGCTTAGGATTTTGGAGCAAAGCCTTGCTATCCTCTGCAGATAACTACTCCGCTTTTGAGAATTAGCTTTGGCTTGTTACTGGGCCTTAGTTGAGACTGAACGCTTAACCATGGACCATCAAGCTACCATGAGACCTGAGTTGCCTATCACGAGCTGGTTATTGTCTGACCCACCAAACCATAAAGTTGGGCATGCACAACAGCACTCCATAAGAAAGTGGAAGTGGCATATATGAGATAGGGCTAGAGCAGGCCCTGAAGGCACAAGTAAGTTACATGAGGAACTAGCCCAAATGCCCATGGTCACCCCCCTGCCATGCTACCTTCTCTTTCCCAGCCCACAGCTTTGGCTCTTGGGGAGTCCCTTACAATCAGTTAACTGAGGATGAGAAAACTTGGGCCTGGTTTACAGATGGTTCTGCACAATATGCAGGTACTACCCAAAAGTGGACAGCTGCGGCACTGCAGCCCTTTTCTGGGACATCCTTGAAGGATAACGGTGAGGGCAAATCCTCCCAGTGGGCAGAGCTTTGAGCAGTGCATCTAGTTGTTCATTTTACATGGAAGAAGAAATGGCCAGAGGTGCATTTGTACACTGATTCATGGGCTGTTGCCAATGGTTTGGCTGTATGGTCAGGGACTTGGAAGGAACATGATTGGAAAATAGGTGACAAGGAGGTCTGGAGAAAAGCTATGTGGATAGACCTCTCTGAGTGGGCAAAAAACATGAACATATTTGTGTCCCATATGAATGCTCACCAGAGGGTGACTTCAGCAGAAGAAGTGTTTAATAATCAAGTGGATAAGATGGCCTGCTCTGTGGCTAATGCTGAACCTCTTTCCTCAGCCTCTCCGGTCATTGCCCAATGGGCTCATGAACAAAGTGGCCACGGACTAAGGATGGAGGTTATGCATGGCCTCAGCAACATGGACTTCCCCTCACCAAGGCTGACTTGGCTACAGCCACTGCTGAATGCCCAATCAGATTGCAGCAGAGACCCACACTCAGCCCCCGATATGACACCATTCCTTGAGGTGACCGTCCTGCTACCTGGTGGCAGGTTGTCTACATTGGGCCACTTCCACCATAGAAGGGGCAGTTGTTTGTTTTAACTGGAATAGACACATACTCTGACTATGGGTTTACTTTTCCAGCACGCAATGCTTCTTCCAAAGCTACCATCTGCTGACTTACTGAATGCCGTATATACTGCCATGGCATTCCACACAGCATTGCTTCTGATCAAGGAACCCATTTCACAACAAAGGATGTGTGGGAATGGGCATATGCCCATGGAATTCACTGGTCTTACCATGTTCCCCTTCACCCTGAAGCAGCTGGAATAATAGAACGGTGGAATGGCCTTTTGAAGACTCAATTATGGCCCCAACTAGGTGGCAATACCTTATAGGGCTGGGGCAATGTTCTCCAGGAGGCTGTGTATGCTCTGAATCAGCATCCTTTCTATGGTGCTGTTTTTCCCATAACCAGGATTCATGGGTCCAGGAATCAAGGAGTGGAAATGGGAGAGGCACCACTCACTATTACCCCTATTTACCCACTAGGAAAACTTTTGCTTCCTGTCCCTGCAACCTTAAGCTCTGTTGGTCTATAGGTTTTAATCCCAAAAGGAAGAGTGTAGCCTCCAGGGAATATAACAATGATTCCAGTGAACTGGAAGTTAAGACTGCCACCTGGCCACTTTGGGCTCCTTTTACCTGTGAATCAACAGGCAAAGAAGGGAATTACTGTACTGCCTGGGGTGATTGATCCTGATGATCAAGGGGAAATAGGACTACATCTATGTAATGGGGGTAAAGAAGAGTTTCCCTGGAATGCTGGAGATCCTCTAGGGCATCTCCTATTACTGCCATGCCCTGTGATTAAAGTCAATGGAAAATTGCAACAAAACAATTCAAGCAATACTGACAATGGCCCAGAATCTTTGGGAATGAAAGTTTGGGTCACCCCACCAGGCAAAGAACCACGGCCAGCTGAAGTGTTTACTGAATGTAACGGGAACATGGAATGGGTAGTGGAAGAAGGCAGTGATAAATAGGAACTTTGACCATGTGGCCAGTTGCAGAAATGAGGACTGGAATAGTCATGAACCATTCTTCCTTGTTTCATTATGAGTATGATTGTATATGTACTATGTACTATATACTATATGTACATAACACAAAACGAATTTATTTTCTTCCCCAGCCTTTCACCCTATCATGTGAAAAGTTGTATTAATTCCGTCATAATATTTAAGGATGTCAAGTTTAAGAATGAATATTACCCAAGGACTTGCACCCTATTCTGTGGGGAATTAATGAGATTCCGGTTATATGCAGGGGAGTTAAACATTGTTAGGCAGAAATATATATGTATGCTTGTCTGTTATTGTTTTTACTTAGAGACTAAGTATGGTTTAGGGTAATGTGCATGATTGCCAAGTTGACAAGGGGTGGATTGTAATGGTTAGACTAATGGGTCAACTCAACCAGGTAATTGTTTCCAGGTGTTTGTTCCAGCAAGCATTGGCTAAGTGTAATACAAGAGCATGTATGGACTTTGATCACCAGTGAGTTTAATGAGTGGATGGCTGATTACATCTGCATCAGTCAGGGAGATTGCATCATCAGTGGGTGACATTTTTATCCAATCAGTTGAGTGATTTAAAAGGGGAAGTGATTTCAACAGAAAGAATTTCCCAGCTCATCGTTGGACAGTCAACTCTTCCCAGAAACTCATCAAGGACCTTTTATCGGACTTTCATTGGAGCCCCTGGTTTGCAGCCTACCTGTGGAACCGGGACTTGTGCAACCCCACAGTCACATGGCAGACTCTTTTAAAATCTCATATTATTGTGAAATAGCTCCTGTTGATTCTGTTTCCTGAGAGAACCCTGACTAACACAGCTAGTGATGTTGAACATCTTTTCATGTGCTTTTTACTCATTTGAAAATTTCTTTTAGAAAAGTGTCTATTCAAATCTCTTGCCATTTTTTAAAATGGGTTGTTAGTCTTTTCTTCTTCTGAGATGTAGGATTTCTTTATATATGCTGGATATTAGGCCCTTATAGGATAAATAGTTACCAAATATTTTCTCCCATTCAGTAGACTGCCTGAAAACTTTCTCTACAAATTCTTTGGAAGAGCAAAAGTTTTTAATTTTGAGGAGTCCCTCTTTATTTCTTCTATATTTCATAGCTCATGCTTTGGGTGTAAAGTTAATGAAATCATTTTCTACTACAAAATCTCCTAGATGTTTCCCTATATTATCTTCTAGGAGCTTTATGGTCTTGCCTCTTATATTTATGTCTTTCATCTAATTTGAGTTAACTTTTGTGTAGGTCATTAGACCATGATACTTTCCCATACATTTGGAAGTAGATATCCAGTTCTCTAAGCACCATTTGTTGAAATGGTCCTTCTGTCCCAGTTGAGTGGGCTTGTGACCTTGTGGAATATTAGTTGTCTGTTTATATGAAGATGTATGCCAGAACTTTCAATTTGGGCCCATTTCTCAGGATTTCTACCTTGTGCCAGCACCATGCAGTTTTGACAACAGTAGTTTTTTAGTATGCTTTAAAAGAAATGTAGTGTGATTCCTCCAATTACTGTTTTGGTCGGGCAGACATTTTAATGTTGTTTAGTCTTCAAATCCATGAACATGGAATATTCTTTCATTTGTTTAGTTTTTATTTGATTTATTTTTTAACAATGTTATGTAGTTTTCTGTGTACAAGTCCTTTAAATCTTTAGCGAAGTTTATTCCTAGATAATTGATTCTTTTAGTTGCTAAAGTAACTGGAATTTTTTCTTGAATTCATTCTCAGATTGCTTTTTATTGGTCTAAGTGAATACTACTGGTTATTGTATGTTGACCTTATATCCCGTCACTTTGCTGAACTCTATTTATAAGCTCTAGAAGCTTTGTTGTAGATTTCTCAGTGTTCTTTATGCATAGGATCATATATTTGCAAATAGAGCAATTTTTACTCCTTCCTTTCCATTTTGAGTGCCTTTTAAATTTTTTCTTGCCAGAGTGCTCAAGCAAGTACTTCTAATAAAATGTTAAATAAGAGTGGTGACAATGGGAATCTTGTCTTGTTCCAGATCTTAGAGGTAAAGTCTTTAGAATTTCACAATTTAGAATGAAGTTAGGTGTGGGTTTCTCATATATACCTTTTACCATGTTGAGGAAGTTTTCTTCTATTCCTATATTTTGAAGTGTTTTTATCAAGAAAGAGTCTGTATCTTCTCAAATGTTCTTTCTGCAGCAATGTAGATGATTGTGTGATTTTTTTTTCCTTTGGTGTGTTAATGTGATTGATTTTCTTATGTTGAACCATTTTTGCATGGCAGAAATGAATCTAAATTGATCATGGTCTATAATTCTTTGGTGTGTTGTTGAATATGATTAGCAAGAATTTCAATGAGTATTTTAGCATCCAGGTTCAGTAGAGATATTGCTCAGTAGCTTTTCTTTCTTATGGCATTTTTAGGTGGATTTGATATTTGGTTGATGTTGGCATCATACAAAGAGTTAGGTCATGTTCCCACCACTTTTATTATTTGGAAAAGTTTAAGTAGGATTAGTGTTAGTTCTTTCTGCAATATTTGGTAGAACCACCTGTGAAGCCATCAGGTCCTGAGCTCTTCTTAGTTGGGAGGTTTTTGATGACTAATTCAATCTTGTTCCTTGTGATTGGTATGTTGAGGTCATCAATTTCTTCTTTTGTCAATGTAGGCTGCTGGTGTGTTCCTAGAAATTTGTCCATTTCATTTAAGCTACCCATTTGTTCATGTAAAATTTTCCAAAATATTCTCTATGATACTCTATATCTGTGGGATCTGTGGTGATACCACCTCATTCACTTTTATTTTATGTACTCTTCCTTCCTTTTTTTGTTAGCCTTGCTAAGGTTTTGTCAATTTTATTAATCTTCTCATAGAACCAGCTTTTGATTTTCTTAAACTTTTTCTAGTGTATTTTTTAATTCTCAATTACATTTAGTTCTGCTGTAATCTTTGCTACTTCTTTCTTTACATTTGCTTTGGTATTAGTTTGTTGTTCTTTTTCTAGTTCCTCCAGGGGTACAGTTAGGTCTTTGATTTTAGCTCTTTCTTTTTTCATCTAAGCCTTTATGGCTATTAATTTCTTTCTCAGCACTACTTTTGCTGCAGTCCAGAGGTTTTAATATATTTTGTTCTCATTTTCATTAATTTCAAGGAAGATATTGATTTCTTTTGCAATTTCCTCCTTGACCCACTGATTGTCTAAGAATTTTTTGTTTCACTTCATGTCTTTGTGCCTATTCTGGTTTTTTACTTCTTATTCATTTCCAGTTATTTCATTGTGACCAGAGAAATTACTTTGTATAATTTCAAACTTTTGAATTTGTTGAAATTTCTTCTGTGAACTAGCATATGTTCTATCCTTGAGAATGATCCATGTGTGCTTGAAAAAAAAGGTTTATAATCCTGTATTTGGTTGTAATGTTCTGTATATATTTATTAGGTCTAGATCCTCTAATGTATTATTGAATGTCTCTGTTTCTTTATAGAGCCTCTGCCAAGAAGTTCTTTCTAATAGTGATAACAGTGTCTTATTCCATCCCCCATACTTGTATGGGTATCTATTTCTCCACTTAGTTTTTCCAATGTTTGTTTCATATTTTGGGGTACACTCCTTGAGTGCATACATGTTTATGATTGTTCTTTCTCCTTGATAGATTGCCCCTTTTGTTAATATATAGTATCCTTCTTTGTCTCTTAAAATAGCTTTTCATTTAAAGCCTATTTTGTCTGATATTAGTATAGCTACTCCTGACTACATTTGGTTATTGTTTGTATGTTTGTATGTATAATCATTTTCCAACTATTCCCTTGCAACCTCCTTGCATTCCTGGGTCTAAGGTGAGTTTCCTGTGGACAGCATATAGATGGGTCATATTTCCTAATACATTATGCCAAACTTTCTTTTGATTGGAGATTTTATTCCATTAATATTCAAAGTTATTACTGTTAAGGCAGTATTTACATTTGCCATATTTTCTTTAGGTTTATATATATCATATATTGTTTTCATTTCTCTTTTTCTCTTTTTTAATTTTTCTAAGTAAGTATTTTTTAAAAGATATTTAGATTACATAAATGTTACCCAGAAAACATAGGGATCCCCATATGCCCTGCTCCCTAACTTGTCACACTTTCCCACATGAACAACATCCTTCATTAGTGTGGAACATTCATTGCAATTGAAAAATGCATCCTGGTGCATTGCCTCTGATCATAGACCATAGTTCACATTATAGTTTACACTCTCTCCCACAAAATTCTGCAGGTTATGGGAAGATATATAATGACCTATATCTGTCATTGCAATGTCATTCAGGATGATTCCCAATTCCTGAAAAAGCCCTATATTAAACCTGTTTTCCCTCTCCCTGACTCCATAGCCTCCAGTAGCCACTGCCTCCATACCAATGTTGTAATTTCTTTCATTTCTAGAATCACAATAAGTCTACAGTAGAATATCAATAAATCAACTCTAGTCCATAGTTCATCCCCCAATCCTGAGGTTTCTGGGATGGTGATGTCCACTCCATCTCTAATTGAGAGGGGTCTGTGATCCCATACAGCTGATGGATAGGACTCTCTTGCCTGTAGTTTTAGGCTCTCTTGTTTCCTTGATTTGGTGGTTGTCAATACTCTCCTCCTTGTTAGTTGTCCTGGGTGAATCCAATGAACTGGAGAGTAGGTGTTGCAATTCTGTTGAGGCACAAGGCCCAGCTGGCACATGGACAGCCCAGAGATTCAAGTCTTATGGATGTACACCTACCAACTCCAGCACAAAATATAGGTTCAAATAGCAGGGAGAATTGAGTCATGTGTAGAGAAGCCATAACTGAGTCCAACTCTGTCACTTACAGAAGAACAAGCTACAAAGAAGGACCCACTGGCAAGAAACCAAACTCTGGAGCTATCAACCTTGACCATAGGACCCGAGTGTCTCCAGAACCCTCAGGTGCCCCACTATTAGCAGTATTATCCACTTTGGCAGTCTATGAGATCCTGCTCTGGTGTGCATAAGCATTACCTCTGGGATGACCTCTCAACTCACTTTGAAGTCTTTTAGCTATATAAACTTATTTGTCCTTACATTTTCTCCTTTTTATTTGAGGTCTTTTTCCAGATGCATTGCTAGTTGGTGCTTGGTAGTTATCCCTTGGTGCCACGGAGGCTCATCCCTGGGAGTTATGTCCCACACTGGGGGGAAGGTAATGCATTTATATGCTGAGTTTGATTTTGAGAGAGACCACATTTTGCAAAAAGGAGGCTCTCAGGAGACAATCTCATGCACCCCACAACACAAGGCTAAGTCAAAATTTCAAGAGCAAAGGATCTCAAGCATAGTCATCAATGTCAAGGGCCCATCAATGAACCATCCTCCTTTATCAGTTATTGCCCCTGCTTTTGGGGAACTGTTGCTTCTCCATTATAGAATGTGGCAGAGCTCTCCAGGATGGGGAATCAATATTCTCTTGATTCTTGTGTGAATCTACACCCACTGTGCCAATGCCTTATGAACATTTGAACACATTTATATACCATATATATATGTACAGGTGAACTTCTTTCTATTTATTCCCCATCACTGAAACCCACACCAATGATTCTCCACAGCCCCAGTTGTAAAACTTCTTTGATCCAAAGCTTCTTCAAAAATGAAGCCAATAAAATAGCTAAATGTAATTAATTAGAAAACAAAATGACAATAATAGGTATAAATATAAGAAATAAAATACATAAAATTTTAAAAAGCTAAAAATAAAACAAAATTTTAAAATTGGGATATGAAAAATAATGAAAAAATATTTACTTTTTAAATATTTTGCATATTATCACTGTAATATCTGTTGTCCTGTATGTACAGTGACATTTTCTTCCATTTATTTCTGTGCTTTATTTTTTGTTTCATTTTGTTTTCAAAAAAGTTTTAGGTCACAGTAAAGTCACATACAGAATAAAGGGGACCTCCATATACCCAACACCCTCCCCCTTTGCCCCCTTCCCATATTAATACCTTTTTAAATGTGGATGGTACATTTGTTAAACTGATATACGAATAGTGAAACATAGCTACTAACCATGGACAATGTTTTAGATTAAGGTCTACATTTTAGACCATATACTTTTATAAATGTTGATGATGTTTAACATGGCCTGTGTCCCTCATTGCATGATCATATAAAACACTTCCATTGTCCACTAAATACCTCCATTCCATCTATTCTATTCCTCCCTCTCCCTCCCCTCAGGGCCCACAGTGACCACCCACCTTCTCTCCTTGGATGACAAGATTCATAGTTACTTGCAACAACACTGAGATCTTGACATACTGGTTTGTTCTCTCCTATTAGGAACCACCCATGCACTTGAGAGACTCCCACCTCTCTTTGTAAACATATTGGTCTTCCCCAGGTTTGGATTCCAACTCTTTCCAGTTCATTTTGTCGGTCTCCATGCATTGTTACAACACATTATGACAAAATGGTCACTGGAACACTCCCTAGAAACCTGCCCCAGGTGTGCCCTGTCCCAAATGCCACCCATCCAACACCCTAAACCAGTAACCCTTCCTTGTCATATTACCATAAGAGCATTCCCAACTTTGTACTTTCAACCACATACCTGCCAATCCCCATTGTTCACCTGGTCCCTCCCCCAACCTTCAACTCAGTTCCATGGACCATCCAACTCACCCTCCCCACTCTACCCACCTGTCAAACCTGGACTGCCAAACCCTATATTTTCACTATGCTCCTGTCAGATCCCTTCAAAGCTAAACTACACAATTCCACGTTATCATAGATTATGCCCATATGGGTGTAGGCTCACAGCCTTCTGTACATTTCTAATTTCTGTGAACCTGTCTTCCAGACAATAGCTATCTGAATCCGCTTGATTTGCTTATTTCATATCAGTGAGGTCATTTAATAATTGTTTTTTAATGCCTGACATGCTTCACTCATCATAAGGTTCTCAAGATTCCTCCATGTTATCCCATGTGTTAGCAATGTATTACTTCTTACAGCTGAGCAATATTTCATTTTATGTATGTACCACATTTTGTTTATCTATTCATCTGTTGATGGGCATTTGGGTTGATTCCAATTTTTGGCAATAGTGAATAATTCTGCTATGAACATTGGAGTCCATATATCTGAATGTATCCTTATTTTCAATTCTTCTGGGTATATACCCAGGAGTGGAATTGCTGAATCAAATGGTGGTACTATAGTTAGTTTTTAGAGGAACTGTCAAACTGTCCTACACAATGGCTGGATCATTCCACATTCCCACAAGCAGTGGATAAGGGTTCCAATTCCTCCGCATCCTCTGCAACACTTGTATTCCTCTGTTTTTTTAATAGCCACCAGTCTAGTGGGTGTAAGATGGCATCTCATTGAAGTTTTGATTTGCATTTCCCTAATAGCTGGTGATGTTGAACATCTTTTCATGTGCTTTATAGACATTTGTATTTCTTCCTTGGAGAAGTGTCTTTTCAAGTTACTTGCCCATTTTTTAAATGGTTTGTTTGTCTTTTTATTTTCAAGGTAAAGGATTTCTTTATATATGCTGGGTATTGCGTTTCTATCAGATTTATGTTTGCCAATACTTTGTCCCATTGGGTAGGCTGCCTTTTTACTTACTTGATAATATCCTTTGAGTTGGAAAATTTTCAATTTTGAGAAGCACCCATTTATCTATTTTTCTCTTTTTCTGCTGATAATTCATATTGAGTTCTTTTTTGTATAAGGTGTGAGATGGTGTTCCCCTCTCATTCTTTTGGATATTGATTTTCAGTTCTCCACGGACCATTTGAGAAGAGGCCTTACTCTCCCAGTTGAGTGGCCTTGGTGGCCTTGTCAAATATCAGATGACTATATATGTGAGGATCTATATCAAAATGCACAATTCAGTTTCATTAGTTGGTATGTCTTTCCTTGTGCCAACGCCATGCAGTTTTGACCACTGCAGCTTTGTAATACATTTTAAAGTCAGGCAGTGTGATTCCTCTGATTTCATTTTCCTTTTCAATATGTCTTTGGCTATTCAGGACCTCTTGTCCTTCCAAATAAATTTCATAGTTAGTTTTTCCAATTCATTAAAAAAATGCTGTGTTGATTTTATTGGGATTGCATTAAATCTGTAGATTAGTTTGGGTAGTATAGACATCTTTATGATATTTAGTCTTCTTAACCATAATCAGGGAATATTCTTCCATTTATTTTAATCTTCTTTGATTTCTTTTAACAGTGTTGTATAGTTCTGTGTATAAGTCATTTATATCTTTAGTTAAATTTATTCCTAGGTATTTGATATTTTTACTTACTATTGCTAATGGTGTTTTTTTCTTGATTTCCTCCTCAAATCAAATCAGAAATTCTCCTGATTATTGCACATTGATCTTATAGCCTGTGACTTTACTGAACTCATTTATAAGTACTAGAAGCTTTTTTGTATATTTCTTATGGCTTTTTATGTATAGGATCATGTCCTTTGCAAATAGTGAAATTTTTACTTCCTCCTTTCTAATTTGGAGGTTTTTATATCTTTTTCTTGCCTCAGTTCTTGAGCAAGTACTTCTAATGCAATGTTAAATAAAGAGTGATGATAGTGGGCATCCTTGTCTTGTTCCTGATCTCAGAGGGAAAGCTTTTAGGATTTTACTATTTTATATTATGTTAGCTGTGGGTTTTTCATATATACTCTTTATCATGTCCAGAATGTTTCCTTCTATTCCTATCTTTTGCACTGTTTTTTATCAGGAAAGTGTTCTGTATTTTGTTGAATGCTTTTCCAGTGTCTATAGAGATGATAATGTGATTTTTTTCTTTTGATCTGTTTATGTGGTGTATAACATTGATTAAGTTTCTTATGTTGAACCATACTTCCATACCAGGGATGAAACCATCTTGGTCATGGTGTATAAGTCCTTTTATGTGTTGTTGAATATGCTTAGCAAGAATTTTTCTGAGTATTTTAGAATCTAGGTACATTAGGGAGTTTTTTTTTTAATTTTCCTTTATTGTGGCATCTTTGGCTTTGGTATTAGGGCAATGTTGGCATCATAGAATGAGTTACGCATTGTTCCTTTCACTTCTAATTTTTGGAAGAGTTTAAGCAGTATCGGTGTTGGTTCTTTCTGGAATGTTTAGCAGGAATCACCTGTGAAGCCATCTGGTCCTGGGCTTTTCTTTATTCAGAGGCTTTTCATGACTAATTCTCTTTAGTTGTGATTGTTCTGTTGAAATCATCAATGACGGCTGCTTGTGTGTTTCTAGGAATTTTTTCATTTCCTCTAAATTATCCTTCTTGTTGGCATATAATTTTTCAAAGCATCCTCTTATGATAATCTTTATTTCTGTGGAGTCAGTGGTGATATCCCCTTTCTCATTTCTTATTTTGTGAATTTGCATCTTTTCTCTCTATCTCTCTATTTTTTTGTTGTTGTTGTTGTTAGTCTGGCTAAGGGTTTGTCAATTATATTGACCTTCTTGAAGAACGAGCTTTTGGTTTTGTTTATGTTTTCTAGAACTTTCTTATTTTCTATTTCATTTAGTTCTGCTCTAATGTTTGTGATTTCCCTCTTTCTACATCCTTTGGGGTTAGTTTTTTGTTCTTTTATTAATTACTCCAAGTGTTCAATTTTAGCTCTTTCTTCTTTTTTTTGTATATGAATTTATGGCTATGAATTTCCCTTTCAGTATAGCTTTTACTGCATTCCATGGGTTTTGATATGTTGCACTGTCATTTTCATTCATTTCAAGGTAGTTACTCATTTCTTTGAGATATTCTCCTTGACCCGTTTGTCTTAGAGTGTGTTGTTTAACTTCCATATCTTTGTGCCTAATCTGCTTCTCTGGCCCTTAGTGATTTCCAGCTTCATTCCACTGTGGTCAGAGAAATTACTTCGTATAATTTCAATCTTTCTGAATTCATTGAGAATTTTTCTGTGGCTTAGCATGTGGTATATTTTGAAGAATAATCCATATGCACTTGAAAAGAAAGTATATCCTGCTGTATGTCAGTGCAGTGTTCCGTACTTTATTAGGTACAGACCCTATAAATTATTATTCAAAGTCTTTGGTTCTTCATTTTTTCTCTGATGAGATATTCTGTCTAATGGAGATAATGGTGTATTAAAGTCCCCCACTATGATTTTATAGGCATCTATTGCTCCACTTAGTGTTTCCAGTGTTTTCCTCATGTATTTTGAGACACCCTGGTTAGGTGAACAAATGTTTATGACTGTTCTTTCTTCTTGAAAGATTACCCCTTTTATTAATATATAACATCTATCTTTGTATCTTACAATAGATTTGCATTTAAAGTCTATTTTGTTCAATATTAGCATAGCTATTCCCAACCATTTTTGGTTATTATTAACTTATTGCTTGTAAGATTGTTTTCCTGCCATTCACTTTCAGCTTCCTTGAATCCCTGGGTCTAAGGTGGCTTTTCGGTAGATAACGTATATATGGGTCATATTTCCTTATCTTATTCTGCCAGTTTGTGTCTCTTGATGGGTTAGTTTAATCCATTAAATTTCAGCGTTATTATTCTCAAGGAATTATTTACATTAGCCATATTTTCTTTGGGTTTATGTATGTCATATGTGCTTTTCATTTCTCTTTTTGTCTTTTTAGTTGTATTTATGCTCTCCTCCAAATCTCTCTCTCCTGTTTTTTCCTTTCAACCTGCAGAACAGCCTTTAGCATTTCTTGAATGGCACGTTTCTTATTTGCATATTCTCTTAATTTCTTTTTATCTTTTTCTATTTTGTACTCTCCATCTTTTTGAATGCCAGCTGTGCTGTATAGAGAATTCTTGGCTAGCATTTTTTTTAGTACCTTAAATATATCATATCACTGCCTTCTTGCCTTTGTGTTTTCAAAGGAGAAATCAGGACTTATTCTTTTTGAGCTTCCCTTGTATGTGATGGTTTTCTTTTAACTTGCTGTCCTCAGTATTTTCTCTGTCTTGAGCATTGCACAGTTTGACAAGTATATGTCTTAGAGTAGGCCTGTTTAGATTTATACTCATTGGCATGCACAGTGCTTTCTGGACATGTACATCCATCTCCCTTTTTAGGGTTGGTTAGTTTTCAGTCGTTATTTTCTCCAACACTCTTGTTTTACCCTTTCCCTTCTCTTCTCCCTGTGGGATGCCTATGATGCATATGTTTGTACATTTTGTGTTGTCATTCATGTCCCTAAGTCCCTCCTGGATTTTCTCTATCTTTCTATCTATCTATTCTACTATCTGTTTGATTTCAGATGTACTGTCTTCCACGTTACTAATTCTTTCCTCTGCCTGTTTAAATCTTTTGTATGTGCTTCCAGTGTATTTTTTATTTCTTGGATTTTGCCACTCATCAACTGCATATTCATTATCTTTTTATGTATTTTTCAATTTTTTCAGTATGTTCTCCCAGTGTCTTCTTATTATCCTTAATATCTTCCTTCACTTAATTATGATAATTAGGTTTCATTAGTTGTCTGGTGTTCTTCATCTCTTCCTGGTTTTTAGATTGTTCATTGGACTGGAGCATATATTCTTGTTTCTTAATAGGGTTTGAAATTTTTTGTTGCTTTCATCATCTTTTTATCTTGATGTGTTTATTTAGTTGATTAGCATCTCTCTACTCTAGGGTTTTATATGGCTGCTGCTTTTCTGTGTGTTAAATTTTCTCTTTTACATTTTGTTCCTCTTATTTTTTGTCCTTGGTGCTGTCTACATTCCCTTGAAGGAAAAAATTTAGGGGCAGAAAAAGTTAAAGAGGTAAGAAAAGAAAAAAGGATAATGGTGATAATAATAGTAAAAGTTAGAAGAGGTACCATATAAAACCTTGGAAAATGAATATTTAACTCATGTAAATGGGGTAGTGTAATAAGAATAAAGAAGTGGAGCACTGAAGGATTGCTACCAAGTGCCAACTGGCAATGCAACTGGAAAAAGACCTTGAATGAAAGGGGGAAAAGGTAAAGACAAATGAGTTTATATGGCTAAGGGACTTCAAAATGTGTCAGGACTTCATCCCAGAGGTAACACTTATGCACATCTCAGTAGGATCTCATAGAATTCCAAAGTGAATATTACCTGAAATAGTGGGGATCCTGATTGATCTGGAGACACCCAGCTTCTTTGTCAGGTTGGATAGGTCCAGAGTTTGGTGTCTTGACACTGGTTCCTACTTTGGAGTTTGTGTTCTTGGGTGTGACAGAGTTGGACTCAGCTATGTCTTCCCTGCACATGGCTGATCTGTCCCTTCTATTCAAGCCTATATTTGGTGCTGGAGTTTGTAGGTTTATGTCCAGAGACTTCGGTCTTTAGGCTGTCCTTGTCCAATCTGAGCCCAGAACCTCAGTGGAGCAGCAACTCCTAAGCTACAACTCATTGGACTCACCCAGGACAACCGGCAGGGAGATGATGATGGACAATGGCCATCCCAATGAATGGAGAGAGTCTGCAGCTGCAGGCAGGATAATCCCATCCATATTCCCCATGGGATTTAAGCCTCCTCACACTTGGAGGTGGAGTGGACATCACCACCCCAGACTCCTCAGGAAGGGGGGAAGAGCTATAGACTAGAGTGGACTTACTGGTATTCTAATATAGACATTGTGATTCAAGCAATGAAAGAAATTACAACATTTGAGATGGCCCCAGTGGCCACTGGAGTCTCTGGGGCAGGGAGAGGGAAAAGCAGTTGTAATACAGGGGCTTTTTCAGGACTTGGGAATTGTCCTGAGTGACATTGCAATAACAGATATAAGCCATTTTATATCATAATATACCATACAGAACTGTGAGGGAGAGAGTGTGGTGTACAATGTGAACTATGGTCCATTATTAATGGCAAAACCCCAGGATTTGTTTATCAATTGCAATTAATGTGCCACACTAATGAAGGATGTTTATGTGGGAGACTGTAGTAGGTGAGGGAGGTGGGGCATATGGGAATCCCTATATTTTTGCATAACATTTATGTAATCTAAGTATCTTTTTTAAAAATTGAAAAATTAAAAAAAAGAAGTGGAGTACCAATAATGAAATGGGAAACTGAATGCAGAAAAATACATAGATTGAATTAAAAGGCCCTAATTGTGAGGAGAGAGGGAAAGAGAAAAGAAAAGACAGAAAGAAAAAATTAATAAAAGAGATAAAATAGAATAGACTAGATAGAAATAAAAAACAGAAAAATTGAGGGCTAATCATATAGAGGCGGAATGTAAGAACAACAACAGAAATTGGAAGACAGAAAGATGAAAGTAGGAAAAGAGATAGCGTTGTTAGACAAAATTGAGATACACAGAAAAGGGGACATCTAGGAAGATGAAACACAACAAACAAGAAACAAGCCTTAGCACCTAATTTAAAAAAGGGGGGGAGAGGATAAAGAGGAAAAAAAACAAAAATACAAACAAAAACAAACAAACAAATACACAAGCAAGCAAACACAAACGGGGAAAATAGCCTTCCCTCTTTGGCCCTTGAGGAGCTTCTCAGGCTGACGGTGGTCATCAAACAATTACCCTGCAGCCTGCCCTGTGCAGGTTTTGAAGCAGGTTTTATTGAGTAAATTAAGCAATTTTTTTAAAGTAACCTTTGTTTTTAGGAAAAATAACAGACCCAAGAGAAGCTAATGCAAAAATAATGTATGTTCTCCCTGTCCGAAAGTGTGAGCTCTTTGTTTCATTTCCTGGTGGATCAGACCCCTAAGAGGAGACAGACAGGAATTCAAATAGGGACCTTGTATATGCAAGCTGGAAACTCCTCCACTGAGCTAAACTTTTTCATTGGGTCAGTTAGCTCTTCAGAAAGTTATCCAGTCACTTTCCCTCAGGCAGGTTTGACTGTTTTCGGTTGGGTAGATTCCTGCTGATTAGGAACCTGTCTGCCCCTGTCCCCTTTCTATTCTTATTGCTTCCTCTCCCAGGGTACAGGACACAATAGCCTGTGTGATCAGATCCCCCCTCACCTCTTCTGGTCTGGTTGAGTTCCCTTCTGAAATTAAAATGGGACCCTAGTAACTGAACTCAACACAGTAAAATGACTCTCAACCTTTTTCCAGACAACCCTCTCCTCCCAGGGGACCCTAAATAGACTCTTGGAAGCATTTTAAGCTCTTCCTACTGCCCACCTCTCTTAAGGGAGTTGAAATTTTGATAGTTTCCTCACAGGACTACTCAACTGCCTGACTTCATCCTCTCCCAGGCCAAGTTTCTCTATCCCAGGGCAGTTAGATAAATCAGGCTGCCTCAGCAAATTCACCTCTGTCCTCTTCCTAGTGCCACCTCGAGCAAGCTGGTATGCTCCCCAAAGTTTGAAGGGAGTCCAGGCAACCAAACTCACCAAAAGGAATCCCCTCTCCTCCCTTTGCCAGAAACCTCCCACTCTTGGAGCATGCTCCATTCTGCTGGGTGGCTGGCAGAAGTTGGGGCTCACAGCAGCTTTTTGCCCTGAGGGTGGGGCTTAGCCATCTGCCATTTCCAGCCACAGATGTACAAACTCACAGTTTTACCTTGAGCAATTTATCTCTGTGTCCAGCTCCCTCCACATCGGTGCCCTGAAACCTCCAGCCTTGGGGGTTCCCGAAACAGCTCACTTGGGAAGGTTCTTGCCCCCACTCGGCCATTTTTTGTAAGGGAGATGGTGAGTGCCTACTTAAACTGATGCCATCTTGCCACCTCCCCTGCTCTCCAGCACTTAATCTTATCATGCTTCTCTTGTATATGATGGATGTCTTTTCTCATGCTGCTTTTAGTATTCTCTCTTTGTCTTGAGCATTTGACAATTTTTTAAGCACATGTGTTGGAATAGGTCTGTTAGGGTTTATGCTGTTTGGAGTAAACTGTGCTTCCTGGACATGTACGTACATGTCCCTCAAAAGAGTTGGGAAATTTTCAGCCATTATTTCCTCCCAAACGCCTTCTGTCCCCTTTCCTTGCTTTTCTTCATCTGGGATACCTTTAATGTATATGTCTGTGCATTTTTTATTGTCGTTTATTTCCCTGTGTCCCTGTTGAATATTTTCTTTCTTTTTATCTATCTATTCTACTATCTGTCTGAATTCAGATGTACTATCTTTGATGTCACTAATTCTTTAGACTGCCTTTTAAATTCTGTTGTATATGTGTCCATCATAGTATTCTTGCATTGTGCCTTTCATCATCAGATCCTTCATCTTTCTATGTATGTTTACAATTTCTTCAGTGTGTTCCCCTAGTGTCTTCATAATAGCCTTTATCTCTTCCTTCACTTCATTAGGTTGATCAGGATTTATGTTTGGATATCTTTGATTAATTGGTTCATATACTGCATCTCCTTCCTTTTTTTTTAGTTTGTTCATTAGATTGAGCCATGTCTTCTTGTTTTCTTATTATGGCATGTATTTTTTTATTGGTGTCTGGACATCTGTTTATCTTGATGGGCTTATTCAGATACTTACATTCTCTTTCTATTCTAAGGTTTTATTTTGTTTTGTGTTGTGTTAAGGTTCCTTTTTGACACTTACTTTGATTTATTCTATATCCTTGTAGTTGTCTGTGTTCCAGTTTTAAACTGACCTCTTTGTCTCTCTCTCCCTCTCCCTCCTGGATGATGTGCAGCACTCTCTTGGTATGTAGGTCCCCAAAGCAGCTCCCTTGGATAGCTTTTTGCCCTTCTTCCATTGTTTTTGTGAGAGAGTTGTGTCCTGCCTACATACTTTGATGACTTCTTACCAGAAGTCTCCCTAATGCATGACTTTTATAAACATACACAGTAGGTCAGTAGTATCATCTGAACACTGAGTAATGTTTGGATAGTTAATAAAATTATCTGCTTAAAGTAATCCCTCCACTTTTAAAAATGAGGATGTTAGGTGAAACCACATATAATTGAAATGATATTATTGAAAATACTTGCACAAAAATATATTTCAACCTCTTGAAATTCCTTTGCATATACCCAATATAATCAAATCAACATTATTGTTAGTAGTAGCAGTAATATCAGTAGAAATTAAAATAGTCATGAAAAATATACACAACCTTTGTAATACAAAGTATTGTATATAAAATATTAATAAAATACAAATTCTAAATTTTATAGCTATAAATCTTTAATACTAGGTATTCTATAAAAGGAAATTAAATTGTACTGAAATATGACTTAGAGATAAGTTTTTGCATTGAAATATAATTAATATTGAAATATTTTTTCTTTATGATCAGAAGTGCCACAATACAAGCACAACTAAAGATGTCAAAGTTAGCAAATTTATTTAAGAAAAAAGATATTTCAGTAATCTAGCAAAGCATAATTGGACTAGATCTGGGAAGAATGTTAATCCTTCAATAAATTTTGGGTTCATGCCTGATGGTGGAAGGATGCTTTTTGGAGGAATGTGTGCATATGCAAAACTTAAATAGAGTGATAGCAATGGAACTCTGGCTACACACTGCCATGAAGAAAATGGAAACAATTAAATTCTGAATAATGTGTAGCTTCCATGGACAATGAGACAATGGAGGAAAGACAGGATTGAATTAATAGTTGCATAAAAAAACTAAAGCTATAGAAAATGAGGAATAATATTTTAGTCTCATATGGAATAAAAGAATTATCAGAAGATCCTAGGATTATACATGAATTTTGTTACAGAAATTATTTCTGGTACATTCTGCCATGGATGAGAAGAGAAGTCATCCTAGTTCTATGGTACATGAAGGGAACCAGTAACAGCTGTATAGTGTTCAAACCCACTGGGAGATATCGAAACTATTTTACAGAACGTGCTTGGATTACCATCTGATATTTGAGAAAACTTAAAATTTTTATTGGTTGTGTTCAGGCAAAGTTTTTAAAATTATTTTTCAAAAACATTGTAAATGTGGCACAGTGACTGAAAGGTTGTTGGAACTTGATCTCATATTAAATTCTTTCATTTGTTTAGATTATTTTCTCTTGTTAATGTTGAAATTAATATATTTCATGCTAAATAATGCCATGCCAGGGGAAAATATTGAGTGCTTTGTGCTAGAGAAACACTCTTTTGTAAACAGATTTCCATGTATTCATATAGGTCTGGTCTAAGTAATAACACGATTAGAACAAAGAAACTGCTCTGGGTGTGAGGACTCAATAAGGATATAGCACGAGAACTGTACCAATGTTGGCAATATTGAAGAGTTGTTTCTCTCATTAAAATGGGGGAGTATATAATTTTGCAGCAGGCCATAATTTTTAGTGTCCCATCCATGGTACATTGCATATCTCTTTCCTCTTAGGTTTCAATACAGAAAAGCTGCCCATGGTTTTTCATGACAATTTTTTCAGTGTCTATTTAAAAAAACAGCAACCTTCAGATAGTTTTAATCTGCACATGGCTTCCTGTTGGGTGCTCCTAGTGTTAGCAGGATGAAGGCAAATGATTTCATTCTTCTCCAAGAAAACTCAGTCAATATACCAGGTATCAGCAATACATGATCATTCCCTTTCCCATCAGCTACAAATTTCTGATATTTAAGATATCCAAAAGAATCTATCCCTCATTGTGCTAACATATTTGTTATCACCTAAGGCTTCTTCTTCTGTTCATTAGATATCAATTTTCAAATGTTGATTACAAAATTTATTACAATGAATTCATGAGTACCTTCTTATTGTCTTCATCACTGATATTCATACATTTTGTTTTTCCTTACTATTATTTTGATGATGTATTCATCAGGATGAGTGAGAAATGCATTTTAATTAGACCAAATGTCTATGGAAGATATTGAAAAGAGATATGATATGAAGATGTGTCATTTTAAGAAAAATAAAGAAATGATTTAAATCTTGAATAAACAGATGGGTGGAAACTGGTTAGATTTCAGTTATGTGATTCTCAGATGAACTCAGGAAATATGGTTCGATTTTGAGAGCTTTTGTAGTTCTCCTTAAGTCCGTATTTTTCAATTCTTTCCTATATTAGCACGCTACAATCATGTTTTCAACTATAGTTTATCTGTGTGTCCCAGGTTAGGAATATGACAGCCAGCCCTTCCCATCATTTTAGAGATTAGAAAATTTATGGTTTAAATATATCCAAGGAAGAAACACAAAATCATCTAGTGAATTAGTTGATTGGTAAAACGCTTATCATGCAGTCATTTCAGGTCTTATATTTACTACTTTGCACCAGGTACTGTGCTAAGTCTTCCATGGAGCCAATAGCTCTCAGGGGCTGCTTCTCAAATATTGAGCAGTTAAGATGACATAAATTTGTTCCAGAAAAATAGGGCCATGCATATTTATCTATTATCCAGGAGAAAATATAAGCATAACCCTTGGAAATAAAAATAGATATAGTGAGTCTATTTTAAAGGATTATTTGGAACATATAGTAATAACAATATTTCTCTCTTACTTATAGGTTTCAAACTTTCTAGGATTAAATTATGCATTATCCCATGAATTATAGTTTTAAAGGCTACAATTAAAAAATTTGTCTCTTGCTACAAAGTCATGCCTATTGATTTTGGCTATCCAAATATTTAATTTTAATACAGTATGTTTGATATACTTTGAATTATTCTTGATATTTTAGTACTGTTTCCTTTAAGATGATTGTACTCCAGTACCTCATTGATAATAAAGGTTGAGGATATTGCAAGATTAGTCAAATAAAAGGCAAAAGAAGAGAGAATATGGATATAAGAGCTTGATTATATTTGCCATAAACTGTTTTCTCTTTGACACTTGGGTAGAGGCTGTACGATGAGTTTTGGCTCCAGCGCAAAGAGCTATAGTTAACACAAAAAAGATATTAAACATGAATTTGAACTAAATCTAAGCAAGAATTGAGAGTTCACTCAAAGACAGTATCTAATTATTTTGACATCATGCTACACTATTTTTCAAACTGATTGTACAAATTAATACTTGTATCAGCAAAATGTGAGTGTTCTCTTTGCACATATGACTCATTTTGGTTATCCTGTTGTCAATATTCTATGCTTTAATCTAGTTACATTTGGTTTGTGTATGTTCATAAATATGAATGCAATTTTATTTTTCAAATAATTTTAATCAAATTCCTGGCACTATTTACCAAAATATGCATACTATTTCCACACAGTACAGTGCTAAATCTGTAATTGTGTATATATATATACACAATTTCTTTGAATTACATATTATATGTAATTTCTTTGAATTACATAATATATTTGGGATTTCTATGAAACTTAGGACCACTTTGTCTCATTTAAACCCATTTTCTATTTTCTATACTAGTCTATAGATATTTCCTATTACATTATTGACACTTTGCATGCAATTGCCTTCTCAACCCGATTAAAATGTTATTTCCATAAACTTTCTTTAGATTTTTATTTATCCTTCACTTTCACATTAAATCTGCTGCTAATAAGGGCTGTTTCTTCTACTCAAATTCCTGCATATTTTATTTTCTTTGTTTTGCCTCATTTGCTGCTTTTAACCCTGGTGAAAGTGGCCATTTCTTATTCTATACTCATTGACAAGTCTCTGTTTTCTTCTATTTTTCAAATAATCTTCTCTTTTTTGTCTTTATTTATTTACAATTTCTACACAATAAATTCTTATACTGCATTTGATTTATATCAGTATAATATTTGTAAAGTCTGAGAAATTCTCATTATTCATTTCTCATTGCACACTGTTCTCCATATTCATATGAGTTTCTTGAAATGAATATTTTGATACTTTTTATTTCCATTATAACTATTTCATTTTTGTGTGTGCAGATGTGTAGGTATGTTTATATTTATGTGGGTATATTATTAAAACTAGTGAACACAAATGGTCTCATATTATGTCAGAAGCAACTGTACTCTGTATGATTATGGGTTTCCTGTGACTGGAGTTATTTAGAATTCTTTTCAGGGTCAACATTACTTATGGAACTTGTAAACTGATAGAATTGACCTGAGGTTTAGAGTGGAGAGAACATCGGATAGTTCCATAAGTTCCAAATGAGAAAGAATCATAAATACCCACTTAAGAGCACCTTTATTTTCCTTTTCATTTTCTTTAGGAAATTTGCTGGTTATCCTTTGATTTGGAAGATCTGTCTGATACCAACATAGGAATGAGGAGTTGACTTCTAAGAGATTTGTCCATTGTTTCAATATCCACCTATAGAGTCATTTCTATTTATATCTTCTGAAAAGATAGTGAGTGTCTCAAACATATTTCTGTGTTGTTGTTGTTTTATCAGACATGTTAAGGATGCTTGCTCCACTATTAACCTAATTGATTTTTCTATTATTTTAAATAAAAAAGAAAAAAATTAAATGCAAACATTGCAAATTCCTATAAACTCATACACACACATTCTCATATGCAATAGATAGGTAGATATAAATAGATTAATGAAAGATAAAAAAGTTAGATGAAGTCAATATTTATCCTACAAGTGATGGTTAAGTTTACATGTCAACCTGTGAGTTTATGGTGTCCAGTTGCTTTGTCAAGCTAGCACTGGCGTACTTCTTATTGTCTGGACCATGTGTGGTTTTACATCATCAGTATGTTGATTGCATCTATGGCATCTATAATCAATTAAGGATATTGCCTTCACCAAGGAAAGAAATCTCAACAAATCTGCTGAAGGATTGAAAGGGAGATTGTGGGATTTCAGAGATCAGAAGGAAGAATTTATCTCTCTACTTCAGCAAGCCAGCTACTTCTGGGGAAATTATTGAAAACCTTCATCAGAGTTCAGAGTTTTCAGGCTTTCCTTTGGAATTCAGACTTGCCTATTACCACAGTTGCCTGATCCAATTCTTAAAATTCCTTTATAAACAGTGTATATTTGTATATTTTCCTGTACATTGTTTCCCTGGAGAAACTTGTCTAATACAAATTTGCTATTGGTGGTATTTCTTGAAAAACTGAATTTTAAGTAAGAGATTTCTGAATTGATTCTGGGTTTGGGGGAGTTGTTTTTCTAATATGATTAGAGTCAAAGCCATTAATGACAATATTTCCAATAATCAAGGTGTCACTGATAGACCATGGCATGAACTGACAATAGAGATATGGAAAATACCATCACTGGATACTGCTACTTAAATGCCAATAAGAGGAATGGCTTTGAGTGACATTTTATTTGATTCCTTAATAGAGTTTTGCAGAGTTAAAAGTATAATGCCAGATTTTTCCTAAATATGCCAGATACAGTTGTTAAAAACAGGAATGAACTCAAAGCTCCAAATTCTGAGCATAAGGAAAGCATGAAGGACATGAAAATTTCTAAGTGTGCCCTGAAAGAGACTCTTCTTATAGCCACAGGCTTGCAAATTCTTTAAACCAGACTCAGAATCTCATTTGCAAGTGGCCGGCTTACAACAGAAATTAAATTCCCAATCTTGCTGGATGTCTACTTTTAAAAAGGGGGTGTTGATTCAAAAGGAATGAGATCCCAAAAACTGGAATAGGTACATATAGATAGAAACGTTAATGGTGAGGACATTGAAACCATGGATTCTGATGAGTATCTTTTGCCAGATAAATTTATAATGGTATGCTTTGAGGAATTAGCCAATATGCCTCCAGTCAGCCCTGAGGAGTCAGGCATCCAACCTCCACCTGGAGATACTAAACAAAGAGTGCCTGATAAACCTATAACTGCCCCTACAATACCTTGCCTAAAAAGTTCTGCTTGAAGAGATCAATCCTGTTTCACCAGATGAAAGTGCAATAGAATGCCCTGAGTTAGTTTGTTTGCAAGATACTGCTAATTTCCTCTCATGAATCACCTCCATCACCCTTTTTAAAATTTAAAGCTATAACTAAACTGAAGTCCCAACAATCCACAAATGGAGAGGTAAAAAGCATAACCCATGAAGAAGTGTGCTACATCCTAAAAAGCTGCATGATTTTTCTAATTTATATGGAAAAATTAAGAGAAAAGCCATGATAAAAGATATTAAGGTTTTGGATAGTGGTGTAAAGAACATAAAGTTCTATAAATCTGAATTTATTGATATGGACCATTTAGAAGGTATTCTGGATAAAACATAGATTGAGGTGTTAGAAAGGGACCTAAAGTTTGTACTGGTCCTTGCCTGAAATATGGACCAAAGGTGGGTTAAATTGCCTGAAGTTGAAATACAATAGCTGCCCTGGTACAATATAGATGAAAGGATTCAAAAGCTTAGAGAAATTAGATTATTAGAATAGATTTATCATGTAAGAACTAGTCACTCATTAAAGGAATGTCCAGAGGACATGCCTTTCACCAGGAATGCGAGAAATAAGTTTGTGAAAGAAACAATTACCCCTGAAAAGCTCTGTGGTTGTTTCTTCTCTGTAGGTCAAGCTTATACTGGGGGAACTGATGACAATGAGGATGATCAGATGTTGGGTTGACAGAAATCAAGTGACAGCATTAATCATGAAAGAAAAGTGGGTGTGGCTCTCATAATGGACAGCAAAGTTAAAGCAGTAATCAGAATAGTCTGACTTACAGAGACCTAATGGTGTTGGCTATTGGGTCATGGTGACCCTAGAAGTAAAATACGTGGGCTCTCTACTAAATTCTTACTTGTTCTGAATAAGAAGAGCTGATCTAAGTCAAATGAAGAAAACTCTAAATTGAATCACAAAAGCAGAAAGTCACCCCCCTCAATCAATTTACTGACTTGAGAAAGGCTACAGATTCAGAACCCCTTGAATGATGGGAAGTTTAGGTCTCCTTGGTGAAGAAGTATTCTGCATTAGCAAAAATTTATACTGTATTTATGCTAGCCTTCCCAAATGGACTTATGGTCTTTTACTGGAGTGCACTGGGGAAAGTGAAATGATCAGATATTACCTGGATCATTAACCACTAAGTACTGACATTAATTCCAGAAGTCCTAAAATCATTTGTGGTCCACCAGTGAGAATAAGGGATTTTAGAAGTCAGGTGATCAGTGGTGCTTTACCTCAGGCTATCTCCCATTGGAACCAGTGGGTCCCTGGATCCATTATGCGACTATTTCTCCAATTTAGAATGCATAATTCAATTAGAAGTACTCAGCAACTGCCAGAATACCCACATTGGTTCCCTAACTTGTGGTGTGAGGATAATTATGGAAGGAAAGGCCACATGAAAGTTACTAGAACTGCCTCTATGAAGGAAAATAGTAAATAGAAAGAATACTGCATTCCTGGAGGGGTTGCAGAGATTACTGCCACCATTAAGGATTTAAGAATGCAGGGGTGAATAGAAGGGACAGATGGACCATGTGCAGGGAAGACATATTTGGGTCCAACTCGGTCACTCTCAGGAGCAAGGATTCCAAAGTAAGGCCCACTGATAAGGCATGAAACTCTGGGGCTATCCGCTCTGATATAGGACCTGGGTGTCTCCAGAGCCCTCAAGAGCCCCTCTGTTTGGAGTGATATCCACATTGGAAGCCTATGAGGTCTTATTAAGATGTGCATAAGTGTTACATATATGTGGTGCCAGAGTTTGTAGGTGTACTTCAAGAGACTGGAGTTTTTGGGTTGTCCATGTGCCAGCTGGGCCCGGAATCTCGGTGGAGCTGCAACTCCTACTCTACAGCTCAAGGGACTCATCCTGGACACCTAGTGGGGAGATGATGATGGACAATGGCCATCCCAGGGAATGGAGAGAGTCTGCAGCTGCAGGCAGGATAATCCCATCCATCTAATCCATGGGATATAAGCCCCATCTCACTTGGAGGTGGAGAAGACATCACCGTTTCAGATTCCTCAGGATTGGGGGAGGAGCTATGGACTAGAGTGGATTTACTGGTAATCTGTTGTAGACATATTGTGATTCAAGCAATAGAAGTAATTACAACATTAATGTGGAGCCAGTGGGCACTGGACACTTTGGGGGCAGGGAAAGGGAATAGTAGTTGTAATACAGGGGCTTTTTCAGGACTTGGGAATTATCCTGAGTGACAATGCAATGACAGATATAGGCCAGTTTACATCATCATATAACATGCAGATCTGTGTGGGAGAGAGTGTGGTCTACAATGTGAACTATGGTCCATGCTTTGTGGCAAAGCCCCAAGATGTGTATATCTATTGCAGGTGATGTGCC